>JADBJO010008792.1:32500-91289 GCA_016801955.1 Conus betulinus
TGTGTGGGGGGGGGGGGGGGGGGGGGGGGGGGGGGGGGTAGGGGGTGTCAGTATGCACTCTTGTTTGTAGATGCATGGTACTTATTGCAATATTCATCTTCTTATTGGTTTCATTTATGTTTTTTTTTTTAACCTTTTATATATTTGTAATCGCTTAGGGCTTATGTAAGATTTAAGTGCCATAAGTAATCATTATTGTTATCATTAGTATTATCATTATTATTATTAAGTTTGTATAGCATAAAAAAGAGGAATTTTTTTTTTGGTGGTGGACCTACCTCCTCTCCTGTTATTGTTCTGCTGACTCTTTTATACTTTTTCTTTCTGGTTACAGCAGTTTTATAACACACTTGTAGTTTGGGGAGTGGGGTGGAGGGTTATAAATTGATAGGTAAGGGGTTAAAAACGGCGCAGGGTCCTAGATGGACACTGGTCCTCCATTTGGACATCTCCGTAATTTGCCCGCACAGCCTTTTTAAGTTTTTGTTTTTTTTATCCTTACATACTAACATTTTTACGAGGTCCCCCCCCCCCCCCCCCCCCCCCCCCCAAAATCAGTCTGGGGAGTGGGAGTGAAAAATGAACTGGAGTGCCAGGTGTTGTCAGCCTCCGGACTGGTCTGACCTGCCATAACCTTTACCCAATGACGTTTTTTGACTGCACAGACCTGGTGGTGCGGGTCGCCCCAAACCAGAGGCTTTTCTTATTGCTCATCCTATGAAATTCAGATCACATGGGTCTTGTAAGACCCACACCTGATGCGTCACCTGATGGCATGGGTTATGTGCGACCCATTAAAATGTATGGGTCCTGGGGGAGAGGGGGGGGGGGGGGGGGTTCGCAACAAATTACGCTGATAATTGATTGTGCCCATACATGAAATTTCTGTGACCAACAGGCTATTAGGATCGTTAACAAACTGCTAAGATTTTATGAGCATATCTCTGTCCATTCATAAGATACGATGTTATTATTGAGTGACTAGGTCATGGAAGACCCAGGAAGCTCGGTAAGGGTCAAAGGTTAAGGATGTCAGTGGAGTAGGGACATGTTATGACTTGTGTTTGTGTCACTACCTGCCTTATAAGGATGTCACATTGTGTAGGGACCATGTCATGACTTGTGTCACTGCCTGCCTTATAAGGATGTCACATTGTGTAGGGACCATGTCATGACTTGTGTCACTACCTGCCTTATAAGGATGTCACATTGTGTAGGGACCATGCCATGACTTGACTTGTTTGTGTCATTTGTCAATTGTGTTTTTGTCTCAGTTGTTGGCTGCTTGTTGAAGGGGTCACCCATGTTTTTCACCTGCTTGTTGAGACAGCCCTGGCGGGGGGGGGGGGGGGGGTTGGGGGAGAGGGGGAGGGGAGGGGGAACTGTGTGACCAGTTCCATTCATGTCTTGCAGAGTCCAGTCGATCAGGAGGGTGGGGCCATATCAGGGCTGTCACCTCCTCAACACTCTCCTTCCTTACACTGACACAGTGTGGTCAGCAGAGCTAGAGCACTGAAAGGGTACCTGCCATTATTAGCAACGAAGGACTGAAAGAGTACCTGTCGTTAGCAACCAAAGACTGAAAGGGTACCTGCCATTAGCAACGACGAAGGACTGAAAGAGTACCTGTCGTTAGCAACCAAAAGACTGAAAGGGTACCTGCCATTAGCAACGAAGGACTGAAAGAGTACCTGTCGTTAGCAACCAAGGACTGAAAGGGTACCTGCCATTAGCAACGAAGGACTGAAAGAGTACCTGTCATTAGCAACCAAGGACTGAAAGAGTACCTGCCATTAGCAACGAAGGACTGAAAGAGTACCTGTCATTAGCAACCAAAGACTGCAAGGGTACCTGTCGTTAGCAACCAAAGGCTGAAAGGATACCTGCCATTAGCAACGAAGGACTGAAAGAGTACCTGTCGTTAGCAC
Source organism: Conus betulinus (assembly GCA_016801955.1). NCBI lineage: Eukaryota > Metazoa > Mollusca > Gastropoda > Neogastropoda > Conidae > Conus > Conus betulinus. Next base: position 34,429 of record JADBJO010008792.1, read on the forward strand.
CCAAAGAGACTGAAAGGGTACCTGTCGGTAGCAACCAAAGACTGAAAGAGTACCTGTCATTAGCTGCCAAAGACTGAAAGAGTGCCTGTCGTTAGCAACCAAAGACTGAAAGAGTACCTGTCGTTAGGAACCAAAGACTGAAAGGGTACCTGTCGTTAGCAACCAAAGACTGAAAGGGTACCTGCCATTTGCAATGAAGGACTGAAAGAGTACCTGTCAATAGCAATCAAAGACTGAAAGGATACCTGTCGGTAGCAACCGAAGACTGAAAGAGTACCTGTCATTAGCAACCAAAGACTGAAAGAGTAACTGTCATTAGCAACCAAAGACTGAAAGAGTGCCTGTCGTTAGCAACCAAAGACTGAAAGAGTACCTGTCATTAGCAACCAAAGACTGAAGAGTACCAGTCATTAGCAACCAAAGACTGAAAGAGTACCTGTCGTTAGCAACCAGAGACTGAAAGAGTACCTGTCGTTAACAACCAAAGACTGAAAGAGTGCCTGTCAATAGCAACCAAAGACTGAGAAAGTACCTGTGTTGTTAGCAACCAAAGACTGAAAAAGTACCTGTTGTTGTCTGGCTTAGGCCAGACCCCTGCAAGTGTATAACAATTATTTCAGTTTTCTTTTGCTTTTTTTTTTCAGGTCACAGTCTTTCAACATGGGAAACCTGCTGCGAATTCTGATCAGCCCTGACCCCCCATCGAAAGGGGCCGACGTCTTCGTGGATTTTGAAAGTAATCCAGTCCTGAGTTGTCTCAGTCTGTGTCTGTCTTGTGCTGTCTAGATCACTTAGTTAATCTGTCTCTGTCTTTTGTGTCTAAATGACTTGTCTCAGTCTGTCTCTGTCTTTTGGAGTCTAAATGACTTATGTCAGTCTGTCTCTTGTCTTTTGGAGTCTAAATGACTTAGTCTGTCTCTTGTCTTGTGGTGTCTAAATGATTTGTCTCAGTCTGTCTCTTGGTGTCTAAATGATTTGTCTCAGTCTGTCTCTTGGTGTCTAAATGATTTGTCTCTGTCTCTTGTCTTTGGTGTCTGAATGACTTGCCTCAGTCTGTCTCTGTCCTGTTTGTACCTGGATTAGAGAAGTTTCTAAAGTGTGTTGGCGTCATTTGAATGATGTTGTCCCTTTCTGTCTGTCCCTTTGTGATAATAATAATAATGGTTTCTTATATAGCGCTTAATCAAACGAATTTCTCTAAGCGCTTTACAAAATCATACTACATTCACCCTTCCCATATACAATAGTACACCTTACACCCAACTACAAATACTATTACTACAATAACTAACAAATCCTAATCCTACGAGTATGACATTCACTTATTTTTCAAGTATCACTACAAAAACTAAATCCTATAACGTTTCAATTATACAACAAATACATGTAATGGAGAACATACACATACACTACATTTGAAAAGGCCCAGACGGCTGTGAGTTTGGGTCCCCCCCCCCCCCCCCCCCCCCCCCCCCCCCCCCCCCCCCCCCCCCCCCCCCCCCCCCCCCCAACAGCATTGACTAATTATGAGAAAATAGATGGGTTTTAAGTTTCGACTTGAAAGAAGAGATAGAATCTGAATGTCTGAGAGAGTCTGGCAGTCTGTTCCACATCGCTGGAGCTTGAAAAGAGAAAAGATCTTTCACCAGTAGTAGTCCTGAAGCGAGTCATTCGTAGAAGGCGGTCGTCAGCACAGGAGCGTAGTTTGTCGAGAGGGGGTGTAGATTTTAAGGAGATCTGAGAGATAAGAAGGTCATTTCTCAAAGAGAGCAGAGAAAGTGAGAGTTGAGATTTTGTACAAGATACGGTTTGAGACAGAGAGCCAGTGAAGAGAGTGAAGTAGAGGCAAAATGTGATCATATTTTCCTGCTCTACAGACGACTCAGACTGCATGATTTTGGATTCGCTGTAATCTTTCTATCAGGTATTTTGGAAGGCCGGCCAAAAGTGAGTTGCACTAATCTATTCTAGATAAGACAAAGGCACAAATGAGAGTGTTTGTAGCATCTGTAGAGAGAAGGTGACGTACGGAGCTGATTCTTCTTAGTTCTAAGTAAGCAATCTTGCAAATATTTGAAACCTGTTTCTCAAAGGAGAGGGATTGGTCAAGAATGACCCCTAGACTGCGGACAGAGGTGGAGACAGAGACAGTACAGTCATTGATAGTGACAGTCGAAGGCAGAGAAGGATGGTTAGGCTGTTTTGTCACGAACACATCGTTTAGTTGTAGTTTGTTGGTTGTCATCCAGTCCTTCAGGTCTGCAATGCAGCCCTGCGTCCGAGAAATCAGTGAGTCAATTTCAGCAATGGGAGCCGACTGATGAAGCTGAGTATCGTCAGCAGAGCTCTCATGCGACATAGTGTGACCACTGATGACGTACCATGTACCCTGTATGAACAGTATTAAGAGTAGTCATGTTTGGTGTTACTTGAATAGCTCTGTCTGTGCGTTGTCAATACGTTTGAGATGTTGGATGTCCTTTGAACAGCTTTGTGTTGTCTATACATGAATGATATGTTGGATGTTATTTGAACAACTCTGTCTGTGTGTTGTCTATACATGTATGAGATGTTGGATGGTCTTTGAATGGCTGTGTCTGTATGTTGTCTGTACATGTATGAGATGTTGGATGTCCTTTGAATGGCTGTGTCTGTATGTTGTCTATACATGTATGAGATGTTGGATGTCCTTTGAATGGCTGTGTCTGTATGTTGTCTGTACATGTATGAGATGTTGGATGTCCTTGAATAGCTTTGTCTGTGCGTTGTCAATACATGTGTGAGATGTTGGATGTTCTTTGAATAGCTGTGTTGTCTATACATGTATCAGATGTTGGTTGTCCTTTGAATAGCTTTATGTTGTCTGTACATGTATGAGATGTTGGATATTCTTTGAACAGCTCTGTCTGTGTGTTGTCTATAAATGTGAGACATTGGATGTTCTTTGAATAACTTTGTGTTGTCTATACATGTTTGAGGTGTTGGATGTCATTTGAATAACTTTGTGTTGTCTATGCATGTGAGATGTTGGATGTTCATTGAATAGCTCTGTCTGTGTGTTGTCTATACACGTATGAGATGTTGGATGTTTTTTGAATACTTTGTGTGTTGTATATGCATGTATGAGATGTTGCATGTTCTTTGAATGACTTTGTGTTGTATGTACTATACATGTATGAGATACTGGATGTCCTTTGAATACTTTGTGTGTTGTCTATACATGTATAAGATGTTGCATGTTCTTTCAATAGTTCTGCCTCTGTGTCATTTGTACATGTACTAGACATAGCTGCCACCGCGGCCTCTTCGATTTTTTTGCTGGAATTTCCCTAGTTGCGAAATTATTTTGAAAACCCTGAATTTTGTGGGGAAAATGTCCACAATTCCAAAATTTTGTCTAAATACATGCAGCTTGGTGGTGATGGTGTGTGTGTGTGTGTGTGTGTGTGTGGGGGGGGGGGGGGGGGGGGGGGGGGTCATTTTTGATCTTGGATGATAAAGTATTGCAGAATAAAACCCAAACGATGTTAGTGGATGCTGACAGTTATATGTGCAGAATATGCTTCTTTTTTAATATGTGCAGAATATGCATCCCCCCCCCCCCCCCCCCCCCCCCCCCCCCCCCCCCCACACACACACACACACACACACATTTGTGAAGTGAAACACAGGGGGTTAGAATGCTTTCAGTCGAAAGTGGAACTGCCTTCTTGTCTGTCCGCCCAACCCTTCATCCCCTGGTTCCAAAATGTGGACTGCAGAAGACTGATTGCCGTGTCTAGAATCAAAAGTAATCACATTGATCTTTGAACTACACAGCAGCTTTGGTTGGCCATGTTGGTAAAGGATCAGACTCTCTTCCAAGGTCATAGGGCTCGATTCCCAAATGAGACTGGATGAGATTTTATTCAATCTTGGGGGAACCATCTGTGCAGAGGTCAGTCCCCTTGTAGTCTTGTGGAAGGAGATTTTAATCCGAAGTCCTGCGTGTGAACACACGCATAGAAATTGTCGCACACATTTTCAGTCTCATTGGGAGCAGAGAGGGCTCATATGCTGAGGGGATGCATGACAGTGAAATTAAAAAACATACACACTAAGAAGATGCTTAGATGCCCCCCCCCCCCCCCCCCCAAAATAGAATGTGGTTACGTTTATAACGGGAGAGAGAAAGTTGTTGCATTGGCTTGGCTGAAGTCTCACCAGTTCTGATACTTGGGGTTTAGACATGTAAGAACAAGAGAGCGGGGGATTTGAGTTTTGTTCTGGGCCGTCTGTACATGTTCAAGATTGAGAACAGTGCTGGCGTCATTGGAACCAGAGCAAAGAGAGGAGTGTGAGCTAGAAGGGCAAGCCAACGCTGCTGAAGAGATCACGTATTCCAGACACGCTCATGTGGATGTGTGAAGAAGAAGCGTTTGACGTGGAGGGTGTGTACAGGCAGGTTTCATTGTAGGTGGGAATGGTTAGGTTAACAGTGCATTGATATCAGAGTACATGTTTTTGTTTATTTAGTTGTTTGTTTATTTTAAAACAATGTACAGTGGGCACTGCCATAACAGTGCTTCCAGATTGATTTTGAATTTCAAGATATGAATTCTACATTGTGCAGATTAGATCTGTTTCTTACCTGTAGCTCATTTGCTCATTCGCTGTGCACTGTTTATGCGATTTGCCTGTCAACCTGTTAGTCTTTTCATTAGCCCAGGGCAAAGGGCACACACGACATGGTGCGAATTGTTGCTTCCTGTTTGAAGCGATCGTGAGCCCACTTGTTTGATTAAAAAAAAAAAAAAAAAAAAAAAAAAATGAAACCTGAGGGTCTGCATCCTGCTGTAGTGCAGGGATCTGTCCTGCTGCTGCAATAATATGGGTGTACATCCCAGTGCTCGGGTCATGTGCTCAGGCCGTCTTCTAGTCTGAGTCACAAACTGAAGTGTTATTATTTGACAGGAGGACACGCAGGGTGAATAATCAGCATATTGTACTTCCTTCTACAAGGTCCAGTAAACGCGATGAAACTTGCTGGAGGAAAGAGGGTCGGTTTTTCTACATGTCTGGTTCACCCCCCTCTTTCCCCATTCCATGTCACATTTTTTCCTCTTCTCTCTCCCCCCCCCCCCCCCCCACTCCCCATGTCTGCCATTCCCCCATATTTCCATGCCGTCCCACAAATTCCCCTTACTCAGAACCCTCCCACTTTCTGTTCCCCTGTGTGTGCTGAAAAAAAAGACAAAAAGTGTTGTTCAGTGTTTTAAAGACTTGTTTCCAATAATGTTCCAGATAATGGAGGATCCCCCCCCCCCCCCCCTCCCTGAAAATGTGTCATTTTATCAATACATCACATCTTTGGGGGTAAGAAAAGAAGGGGGGGGGGGGGGGGAGAGAGGGGAAGGGCAACATACTCGTCTGTTGATTGGTAGTGATGCGGCGACTCTCAGGCCGCCATTCCTCAAACAGGAGGAGGTGGTTTGCTGTACGACCCGGCACGTTCTGTGTGGATCTTTCCTGCACTTGCTGACAACCAGGAAGTGGATGAACCTCGAGGGATATTAAGAGATAGCCATCTGTTTCGAGGAGGCTGAGCTGTTCACAAGGGGACTGCTCTCCACTGCATTCAGGCTATTAGGTCATACGTGTGTTGTGTGTGTATGTGTGTGTGTGTGTACTTTTTTTTACTGAAAAAGAGGAAGTTGTCTCATTGCTAGGCAGATGGTAGAACAAGAGTATATAAAAGGCTAGATACTTGAAGCCCTAGGGCGTCAAATTTCACAGTGGGAGAACTGAATACATTAACAAGAGGGAGGGTGGGAGTTTGGGTTTTTTTTTTCCCCGTATGTTATTATCAAAGTCAAATTTGGGATAACAAAATTACTATTTGTGATGGTCTCAGTATAAAAAAAGAAAAAAAAAGAGAAAGCCAAAAACCTTTGTTAGTTTGTTCCTGTCGTCTATGTGTTGTTGTCTGTGTGTGTGCGTGGTGGTGTTGAGGTACCCAGAGATGGTCACTGTAGTCCGTCTCAGACCTGTGGCCAGACAGGCCGTCTGTGTGGTGCATGGTGACGTGTTGATGTACCTTGAGATGTTTACTGTAGTCCGTCTCAGACCTGTGGCCAGACAGGCCGTCTGTGTGGTGCATGGTGACGTGTTGATGTACCTTGAGATGTTTACTGTAGTCCGTCTCAGACCTGTGGCCAGACAGGCCGTCTGTGTGGTGCATGGTGTTGATGTACCCTGAGATGTTTACTGTAGTCCGTCTCAGACCTGTGACCAAACAGGCCCAGCCCTATGGCCTGTACTGCTATGAAGGACACTTGGAAGGGAGTGGTGGGTGGGGGGGGGGAAATGCATACCTTCATGAAAAGGACACAGATCTTCCATGTACTGAAGGCCGCAGAAGCTGGTGAACATGCAGGGGCAAGATTGTCACTTATTTTGACATTAAAAAGTAGATTGCGTCGGAAACTTGTGGCAGCCATATTGAAACGGAAAATGCTGTTGGAAACAACTAGTCTTCTTCAGTTTTTAAGGTATGTAAATATGAAATAAATGTATAATTCGAGAGCCCAGATATGGCCCTTTTGGGTCGGCTTGGCTATAAGCAACATTACCTCTCCTGTTACCCAACACATTTTACCTTTTTTTTTTTAACAACAGTATCTTGAAGACATAAATCACCATCAGCATGCTTGGTGGAGTCTCCCACCCATTTTGTCAGTGGCCTTGTCAACAGCGAACGTGGGAGTGGTGTCAGTTGATCTTTACACTGTGGAGTGTAGCTAAGTATCGGCACAAGAATGATATCAATTTGATGTGACATATGCCAATTGGATAAAAAATGGTAACATGCGTCTAACATTCGGGAGGAAGTTGCGCAACAGACATAAGCATGAAAACATGGTTGTGACTGTCACATTATTGGACTTGTCTGAGGATTCAGACCACTTTTACTACTCTTGAGTTATCTATGATACGTTGGCTGGTGCCGTGGCTGTCTAGGAGGTATCCCCCAGTGGACCACAGTAGTGGATGAAGTAGATCTACCCCTTAGTGGTCCACAAGTAGTGGATGAAGTAGATCTACCCCTTCAGCTGTCTAGGTCTGAGGTATCCCCCAGTGGTCCACAAGTAGTGGATGAAATAGATCTACCCCTTCAGCTGTCTAGGTCTGAGGTATCCCCCAGTGGTCCACAAGTAGTGGATGAAATAGATCTACCCCTTCAGCTGTCTAGGTCTGAGGTACCCCCAGTGGTCCACAAGTAGTGGATGAAGTAGATTTAGTCTGAGGTATCCCCCAGTGGTCCACAAGTAGTGGATGAAGTAGATCTAGCCTGAGGATCCCCCAGTGGTCCACAGGTCGTGGATGAAGTAGATCTAGCCTGAGGTATCCCCACAGTGGCCCACAAGTAGTGGATGAAGTAGATTTAGTCTGAGGTATCCCCAAGTGGTCCACAAGTAGTGGATGAACTAGATTTACCCCTCAGCTGTCTGGGCAGCCTGACCACTGGCTTAATTTCAGGAGCAAGAAGGGGGGGGGGGGGAACATGCCCCCCCCCCCCCCCCCCCCCCCCCATCCCCTTCAGTCCTCTTCCTAACAGAATCGTTATTCACAGCGTTCCTTTGGTTCACAGCCACAGAGCAGGCCATCATAATCTGTATATATAATTATACAGGTAACAGCGTGTGCCACAGTCATGTTACTGCCCTGACAACAGGTTTAAACACATAGCTCCATGTATCCTAGAAAGTAAAAAATTTGTCACCATAGAAGCCAGTTGTTGATATCTTTGTTCATGCGGTCTTCGTCTGGGTCTTGGTGGCCTTGTCCACATGCCCGGCTGAGAAATGAAGGATGTTGCTCTGCACCTGGACTCTGACTTCTCTGACGGATGTACAAACAACAGACATACACAGAATTAGTCATTCCAGCAAGCACATGTGTTCCTTGGAGAGGCGGTTGTCAGAGAGAGAGAGAGAGAGAGAACAAGAGAGAGAGAGAGAGAGAGAACAGAGAGAGAGAGAGAGAGAGAGAGAGAGAGAGAAGAGAGAGAGAGAGAGAACAAGAGAGAGAGAGAGAGAGAATGAGAGAGAGAGGGGGAGAGCATAAAGAGAGAGAGAGGCAGCTGTCAGCGAGAGAGATAAACATATGCATATTAACGTACACAAGATGCAGGGGGGGCAAAAATCCTCCCCTCATGAATAGGATCTGTGCAAATGCTTCAGTGCTGACTTTTTTTTTTAACGTGAATGGGCTCTGATGAGGGGGGGGAGGCTGGGGGAGGGGGGGGGGAGGCGGGGTGAGGGGGGGGGGGAGCAAGGAAGGCATACAGTAAGCAATACAGGCTGGCGGCAGGTGGAATGGAGCACTTACTTACTTAGGCCGTAGCTCGAGGGTGAGCATAGGCCATCAACAACACTCTGCCATTTCACTCGGTTCTGGGCTGCTCGCTGAATGCCTGTCCAGTTGGTCCCCTGCCTCTTCATCTCTGCCTCAGTGTCCCGCCTCCAGCTGCTGCTGCGAGGTCGGCCTCTCTTCCTTTTCCCCCTGCAGGTTCCATGTTAGGGCTCTTGGTTTTCTGAGACTAGAGTGTATCCAGTCCAGCCCCACTTCCTCCGCAGAATCTGTTTGGCCTCTGGTTCCTGTCCTGCTTGCTTCCATAAATATTCACTGTTGATCTTCTCTGGCCATCAAATTTTGAAGATGCGCTGGAGACAGGTGGTGTGTTTTTTTTTTTTTTTTTTTTTTTTTTTTCTTAATCAAACTTGGTACTCAAATCTTTCAAAATAGGCGGCACTCCATTCGACCTGCTGTGAGGCGGAATGGAGCACCTATTTTAAAAGATTTTTTTTAAAAGAAAAAAAAAAGAAGGAATGCAAACTGATACTGTAGCAAAACCAGGCTGCTGGTACGCAGCGCAGGCTGATATTGTAAAAAGGGAATGGCACACAGTGCAGGCAGATACTGTAAAGAGGGGATGGCACACAGTGCAGGACTGATATTGTAAAGAGGGGATGGCACACAGTGCAGGCTGATACTGTAAAGAGGGGATGGCACACAGTGCAGGCTGATACTGTAAAGAGGGGATGGCACACAGTGCAGGCTGATACTGTAAAAGAGGGGATGGCACACAGTGCAGCTGATACTGTAAAGAGGGGATGGCACACAGAGCAGGCTGATACTGAAAGAGCATATGGTACACAGCACAGGCTGATACGGTGAAAGAGGGGATAGTACACAGCACAGGCTGAAACTGTAAAGAGTGGATGGCATGCAGTGCGGGCTGATACTGTAATTATAGTGTAAAGAGTGTATGGTACTCAGCGCAGGTGATACTGTAAAGAGTGTATGGTACTCAGCGCAGGTTGATACTGTAAAGAGGGGATGGTACGAAGCACAGGATGAAACTGTAAAGAGTGAATTTACATCTCAGAAAACAAGAGTGGGCAGGAGGAAGAGAGTTGCTAGCCCTTCATAGTGGGCAGGAGGAGAGAGTTGCTTCACAGTGGGCAGGAGGGGGGAGAGTTGCTAGCCCTTCATAGTGGGCAGGAGGAGAGAGTTGCAGGCTAGCCCTTCATAGAGGGCAGGAGGGGAGAGTTGCTAGTCCTTCATAGAGAGGGCAGGATGGGGGAGAGTTGCTAGCCCTTCATAGTGGGCAGGAGGGGAGAGTTGCTAGTCCTTCATAGTGGGCCCAGGAGGAGAGAGTTTGCTTCACAGTGGGCAGGATGGGGGAGAGTTGCTAGCCCTTCATAGTGGGCAGGAGGAAGGAAGCTGAGGGTGCTAGCCCTTCATAGTGGGCAGGAGGGGAGAGTTGCTAGTCCCCCCATAGTGGGCAGGAGGGGAGAGTTGCTAGCCCTTCATAGTGGGCAGGAGGGGAGAGTTGCTAGTCCTTCATAGTGGGCAGGAGGGGAGAGTTGCTAGTGTCTTCATAGTGGGCAGGAGGGGAGACTTGCTAGCCCTTCATAGTGGGCAGGAGGGGAGAGTTTTTAGTCCTTCACAGGGGCAGGGGGGAGACTTGCTAGCCCTTCATAGTGGGCAGGAGGGGAGAGTTGTTAGTCCTTCACAGTGGGCAGGAGGGGAGAGTTGTTAGTCCTTCAAAGTGGGTCCTGTCTGTCAGAGTTACTAGTCCTTCATAGTGGGCAGGAGGGGAGAGTGCTAGCCTTCATAGTGGGCAGTCACTGAGACTGTGCTAGCCTGTCATAGTGGGCAGGAGGGGAGAGTTGTTAGTCCTTCACAGTGGGCTGTCACTGGAGGGGAGAGTTACTAGTCCTTCATATGTGGGCACTGGAGGGGAGTGTGCTAGTCCTTGATAGTGGGCAGGAGGGGAGAGTTGTTAGTCCTTCACAGTGGGCAGGAGGGGTCACTGGTTAGTCCTGTCAAAGTGGGGCAGGAGGGGAGACTGGCTGTGCTAGTCCTTCACAGTGGGCAGGAGGGGAGACTTGCTTCATAGTGGGCAGGAGGGGAGAGTTGCTAGTCCTTCATAGTGGGCAGGAGGGTCTGGAGAGTTGCTTCACAGTGGGCAGGAGGGGAGAGTTGCTAGTCCTTCATAGTGGGCAGGAGGGAGAGTTGCTAGTCCTTCATAGTGGGCAGGAGGGGAGACTTGTTAGTCCCTCATAGTGGGCAGGAGGGGAGAGTGGCTAGTCCTTCATAGTGGGCAGGAGGGGAGACTTGCTTCATAGTGGGCAGGAGGGGAGAGTTGCTAGCCCTTCATGGTGAGTCAGGAAAGGAGAGTTGCTAGTCCTTCATAGTGGGCAGGAGGGGAGAGTTGCTAATCCTTCATAGTGGGCAGGAGGGGAGAGTTGCTAGCCCTTCACAGTGGGCAGGAGGGGAGAGTCTGTAGTCCTTCAGAGTGGGCAGGAGGGGAGAGTACTGCTAGTCCTTCATAGTGGGCAGGAGGGGAGAGTTGCTAGTCCTTCATAGTGGGCAGGAGGGGAGAGTTGCTTCATAGTGGGCAGGAGGAGAGAGTTGCTTGTCCTTCATAGTGGGCAGGAGGGGAGAGTTGCTAGTCCTTCATAGTGGGCAGGATAAACAAAACAGATATGGGCTGCGTGTTGCCCGGCTGAGAGTTGCTAGCCTTCACAGTGGGCAGGAGGGGAGAGTTGTTAGTCCTTCAGAGTGGGCAGGAGGGGAGAGTTGCTAGTCCTTCATAGTGGGCAGGAGGGGGGAGAGTTGCTCATCCTTCATAGTGGGCAGGAGGGGAGAGTTGCTTCATAGTGGGCAGGAGGGAGAGTTGCTAGTCCTTCATAGTGGGCAGGGGGGAGAGTTGCTAGTCCTTCATAGTGGGCAGGAGGGGAGAGTTTGCTAGCCCTTCATAGTGGGCAGGAGGGGAGACTTGCTAGCCCTTCATAGTGGGCAGGTTTGTGGAAAGCTTTTTAGAGTAGCAGACGAACCATGACAGTGTATTTTACATACAATTTTCATTGATTTTAAAAGTCAGAACAACAGTACACTTCAGCATTTTATTTTTTTGTTTGTAATAAGTGAGTTGTTTTGTGTTTGTAGTACAGTTTCATTGATTTCAAACTTCAGTACACAACTGAAGGGCTTCAGCATTTCATTTATTTTTGTTTGTTTTGTTTTTTTAGTACAATGTTTCATTGGGTTTTCAAACTTCAGTACGACAGTTGTCCTTCAGACAATGTTAGGGGTTTACAGACTGTAAGAAGTGCAGTAACTTTTGTCCCCACAGACAATGTTAGGGGTTTACAGACTGTAAGAAGTGCAGTAACTTTTGTCCCAACAGACAGTGTTAGGGCTTTACAGACTGTAAGAAGTGCAGTAACTTTTGTCCTCACAGACAATGTAAGGGGTTTACAGACTGTAAGAAGTGCAGTAACTTTTGTCCCCACAGTGTTAGGGCTTTACAGACTGTAGGAAGTGCAGTAACTTTGGTTCCCATGATGAATAACCGCGGTTGACAGTGTGTGTTGTATTGTGGAAGGTGGAGAGTGACGGGTGGGTGGGTTGTTGTGTTGTGGTGGGTGGGACGGTGAGAGTGGGGGGTGGTGGGTTGTTGTGTTGTGTGTTGGGTGGAGAGTGACGGGTGGTGGTGGGTTGTTGTGTTGTGTTGGGTGGAGAGCAATGGGGGTGGTGGGTTGTTGTGGTGGGTGGAGAGTGACGGGGGGGGGTGGTGGGTTGTTGTGTTGTGGTGGGTGGAGAGTGATGGGGTGGTGGGGGGTTGTGTGTTGTGGTGGGTGGAGAGTGATGGGGGTGTGGGGTTGTTGTGTTGGGTGGAGAGTGATGGGGGTGGTGGGTGTTGTTGTGGTGGGTGGAGAGTGACGGGGTGGTGGTGGGTTGTTGTGGTGGGTGGAGAGTGACGGGGTGGTGGGGGGTTGTGTTGTGGTGGGTGGAGAGTGGGGGGTGGTGGGTTGTGTTGTGGTGGGTGGAGAGTGACGGGGTGGTGGTGTTGTGTTGTGGTGGGTGGAGAGTGATGGGGTGGTGGGTTGTTGTGTTGTGGTGGGTGGAGAGTGATGGAGTGGTGGATTGTTGTGGTGGTGGGGGAGAGTGACGGGGTGGTGGGTTGTTGCGTTGTGTTGGGTGGAGAGTGATGGGGTGGTGGGTTGTTGTGGTGGGTGGAGAGTGACGGGGTGGTGGGCTGTGTTGTGTTGTGGTGTTGTGGAGAGTGACGGAGAGGACGGGTGGTGGGTTGTTGTGTTGTGGTGGGTGGAGAGTGACGGGGGGGGGGGGTTTTTGTGTTGTGGTAGGTGGAGAGTGACAGGGTGGTGGGATGTTGTGGTGGGTGGTGGGTGGAGAGTGACGGGGTGGTGGGTGTGTTGTGTGGTGGGTGGAGAGTGACGGGGTGGTGGGGTGTTGTGTTGGTGCAGATGCCCAGCCCACGGACAGGGAGAAGGAGACGACGGGGACATGGTGCAGGAGGCCCTGAAGTCCTCCAGTGTCATTCTCCAGGAGCTGCAGACCTACATGGGGGCCTCCGAGGAAATCCGCCAGGTCTGTGCTCTCACACCTTTCTTTCTTTTTTTTTTTTTTGTTTTCTTTTGACACTTTTCTCTTGTGTCTGTGTTTGCCTCAGTGTTCATCTCTGTCTGTCTGTGTGTCTGTCTGACCTGTCTGACTGTCTCTGTGTGTGTCTCTCTCTTTCTCTTCTTGTCTCTCTGTATGTTTGTCTGTCTGTCTGTCTGTCTGTCGTTCTCTGTCTCTCTCTCTCTCTCTCTCTCTCTCTCTCTCTCTCTCTCTCTCTCTCTCTCTCTCTCTCTCTTTCTGTTTGTTGCTCACTGTGCACTGGTCCCTGCTGCATTTCAGATTTCCTTTAATTAATGGAGCTTTTTCGGTGAACAAAAAACTCCCAACAATTGAAAATGTTGTTTGCCTTTATTGTTGGAGCTTTTCAGTGAACCCCCCCCCCCCCACCCCCCCACCCCCCCAAACAAATGATAATGTCTGCATTATTGTTGGAGCTCTTCACTGAGCAAACCTCCCAACAAACGATACTGTTTGCATTACTGTTGGAGCTCTTCACTGAACAAAACCTTCTAACAAACGATAACGTTTGCATTACTGTTGGAGCTCTTCACTGAACAAACCTTCTAACAAACGATAACGTTTGCATTACTGTTGGAGCTCTTCACTGAACAAACCTTCTAACAAACGATAATGTTTGCATTACTGTTGGAGCTCTTCACTGAACAAAAATTTGCTTTATTATTGGAGTTTTCCCGTGAACAAAGTCCCCAACAAAAGATAATGTTTGCATTATTGTTGGAGCTGTTCAGAAAAAAACAACCAACAACTGATAATGTTGTCTGCTTTATTAATGGAGCTGTTCAGTGAACAAAAACCCCAACAAATGATAATGCTGTTTGCTTTATTAATGGAGCTGTTCAGTGAACAAAACCCCAACAAATGACAATGTTGTTTGCTTTATTAATGGAGCTGTTCTGAACAAAAACCCCAACAAATGATAATGTTGTTTGCTTTATTAATGGAGCTGTTCAGTGAACAGTTCCACAGAAAGAGGACGATGTGTGTGGACAGTGTGGGACAGAAAGTGAATGGTTCCACAGAAAGTTCCACAGAACGATGTGTGTGTGTGCCTGTGGACAGTCCATGGTTCCACAGAAAGATGACGATGTGTGTGTGTGCCTGTGGACTGTGAACAGTTCCACAGAAAGATGACGATGTGTGTGTGCCTGTGGAGCTGTCCAGTGGAACAGTTCCACAGAAAAATGACGATGTGTGTGTGCCTGTGGAGCTGTCCAGCGAACGGTTCCACAGAAAAATGACGATGTGTGTGTGCCCGTGGAGCTGTCCATGGAACAGTTCCACAGAAAAATGACGATGTATGTTCCTGTGGGCTCAGCCCAGCCCTGACTGTCTGTCAACCGGCGCTGCTGTTGCAGGCCATCTCCAACCCCAAAGACGAGCAGCTGCAGGAGCAGGCCTGGGCAGCCGTCGTCTGCCAGCTGGTGGCCAGACTGAAGAGGTTCTACGAATTCTCCCTGAAACTGGGTAGGACTGTCTGGCGCAGGACATCTCTGACACACTCCCCTGAGGAGGCCACCCACCAGGACACAGACAGAGACGATGATGATGATGACGATGATGATAATGATGATAATGATGATAATGATGACATGATGACTTGCTATGACGACGAAAATGCAGTACTGATGATGATGATGATGATGATGATGACAATGATGACAATGATGATGACATGCTATGACGAAAATGTAATACCAGTGATGATGATGATAAGGACTATGACTGTGTGAGGATGATACATTTAATGACTACGGTTTTAAGGATAACAGACCGATGATGATTATGTCTGCGATGATGATGATTTCGGCAGACAGTGATGACAAGAGTGATGTCTGTGGTGATGTTAGTGAATTTGATGACTGTGATGAAGATGACAGTGCCCTTGATCAGGATGATGACAGTAATGGTGATGTCAGCCACTGATGATGATAATGACAATGATGATAGTGGTGGTGGTGGTGATGATGATGATGATGATGATGATGATGATGATGATGAATGATGGTGATGATGATGATGATGATGATGATGATGATGATGATTGTAATGATTCTCATGATGGTGACTTTGATGATAAGGACCATGACATGATGATGATATTGATGATGACAGTGATGGTGGCAACTGTGATCATGTTGATGATGACAGTAATGATGACGTCAGTGATTACATCAATGATGATTATATTGATGACTAGCAATGATGACTATTGTGATGATGATGGTGATGATGATGATATATGATGATGATGGCAGTGATGATTGTAATGAAGACGATGATAATGATGACGATGGAGATGATTATAATGATGAGGATGATGACTGCAATGATGATGATAATGATGACGATGGCGATGATGATGATGATGATGATGATGATGATGGCCATGGTGATGATAATGATGATGATGGCAATGATGATGATGGCGATGATGACACCTGACATCCTTTCAGAGGAGGTGATCCCACGGCTGCTGAAGGTGCTTTGTTCAGACGACATGACGCCCGAAGACCACCTGGAGTCGCAGCAGGCCCTATTCAAACAGTTTGCCGAGATCCTTGACTTGTCCTCAAATTTGATGACTTGAAGGTAGGCTATGGAGACTTTGTCCTCAAATTTGATGACTTGAAGGTAGGCTATGGCGACTTTGTCCTGAAATTTGATGACTTGAAGGTAGGCTATGGAGACTTTGTCCTGAAATTTGATGATTTGAAGGTGGGCTATGAAGACTTTGTCCTCAAAGGTGATGACTTGAAGGTAGGCTATGGAGACTTTGTCCTGAAATTTGATGACTTGAGGTAGGCTATGGAGACTTTGTCCTCAAATTTGATGACTTGAAGGTAGGCTATGGAGACTTTGTCCTCAAATTTGATGACTTGAAGGTAGGCTGTAGAGACTTTGTCCTCAAATTTGATGACTTGAGGGTAGGCTATGGAGACTTTGTCCTGAAATTTGATGACTTGAAGGTAGGCTGTGGAGACTGTGTCCTCAAAGGTGATGACTTGAAGGTAGGCTATGGAGACTTTGTCCTGAAATTTGATGACTTGAAGGTAGGCTATGGAGACTTTGTCCTCAAATTTGATGATTTGAAGGTAGGCTATGGAGAACTTTGTCCTCAAAATTTGATGACTTGAAGGTAGGCTATGGAGACTTTGTCCTGAAATTTGATGACTTGAGGGTAGGCTATGGAGACTTTGTCCTCAAATTTGATGACTTGAAGGTAGGCTATGGAGACTTTGTCCTCAAATTTGATGACTTGAAGGTAGGCTGTAGAGACTTTGTCCTCAAATTTGATGACTTGAGGGTAGGCTATGGAGACTTTGTCCTCAAATTTGATGACTTGAAGGTAGGCTGTGGAGACTGTGTCCTCAAATTTGATGACTTGAAGGTAGGCTGTGGAGACTTTGTCCTGAAATTTGATGAATTGAAGGTAGGCTATGGAGACTTTGTCCTGAAATTTGATGAATTGAAGGTAGGCTATGGAGACTTTGTCCTCAAATTTGATGACTTGAGGGTAGGCTATGGAGACTTTGTCCTGAAATTTGATGAATTGAAGGTAGGCTATGGAGACTTTGTCCTCAAAGGTGAGGAATTGAAGGTAGGCTGTGGAGACTTTGTCCTCGAAGGGATGACTTAAAGGTAGGCTGTGGGGACTTGAGCTTCTCCCTTAGTCAAAGCTGATGATTGAACACGAGGCTGTACCGCATCACTGGAGGATAAACGTGTAACGCTTTCATCAGTTGTTGAACATGCTGGCCACAGTCAGGTGAAAAGTGCATGCAGGAAGGATTGATGAAACATTTCCAATCAGTGATCAGTATTGCATAAACAACAGGTAGAAAGGCACCGTTGATGTCACTGACCAGTATTGCACAAACCAACAGGTAGAAAGGAACTGTTGACGCAGTCAGTGACCAGTATTGCACAACTAACAGATAGAAAGGAACTGTTGATGTCACTGACTAGTATTGCACAATCAACAGGTAGAAAGGCATGTTGATGTCAGTGACCAGTATTGCACAACCAACAGGTAGAAAGGCATGTTGATGCAGTTTGACTTAATGGAGCCCAGAAAGAGAGGAAGGGGGGGTGGAGGAGGGAGAGAGAGAAAGAGAGGAAAAAGAGAATATGTATGAAATAAAATGACCAAGAATAGAACAAAAAAAAGAAGGGATGGGGCATAGGGGGGAATAGAGTAAAGCAAAGCACATTAATATGTCTGTCTTCTTGTTCTCCTGAATATTGGAATTCCTTGGATTTGTTTCAGTCATTTGATTTTTTTTTTTTTTTTTTACCAGTTCTGAATTATCGTCTTTCTTTTGCTTTTTCTTCATGTGTTTCATTCCTTTCTGTCTGAATTTCTGCATTTTCTTTCTGTCAATGATGTTTGAGGGTCATTCAGACCCTCTTCATCCCAGCAGTAAGGACATTGATTCCTTCCTCTTCCCAATGAAAGGCATGTTGCTTCCTACCTCTTTCCAGCTGTAGGGACATACTGGTTCTGAACTCTCTCCTCCCTGTAACAGAGATGTTGGTTACATCATAACAGAGATGTTGGCTTCATCATAACAGAGATGTTGGCTTCATCATAACAGAGATGTTGGCTTCATTATAACAGAGATGTTGGCTTCATCATAACAGAGATATTGGCTTCATCATAACAGAGATGTTGACTTCATCATAACAGAGATGTTGGCTTCGTCGTAACAGAGATGTTGGCTTCATGGTAACAGAGATGTTGGCTTCATGGTAACAGAGATGTTGGCTTCATGGTAACAGATGTTGACTTCATGGTAACAGAGATATTGGGTTCATGGTAACAGAGATGTTGGCTTCATCATAACAGAGATATTGGCTTCATCATAACAGAGATGTTGGCTTCATCATAACAGAGATATTGGCTTCATCATAACAGAGATGTTGGCTTCATCGTAACAGAGATATATTGGGCTTCATGGTAACAGAGATGTTGGCTTCATGGTAACACAGAGATGTTGGCTTCATCATAACAGAGATGTGGCTTCATGGTAACAGAGATGTTGGCTTCATTGTAACAGAGATGTTGGCTTCATGGTAACAGAGATGTTGGCTTCATGGTAACAGAGATGTTGGAGATGTTGGCTTCATGGTAACAGAGATGTTGGCTTCATGGTAACAGAGATGTTGGCTTCATGGTAACAGAGATGTTGGCTTCATGGTAACAGAGATGTTGGCTTCATGGTAACAGAGATGTTGGCTTCATGTAACAGAGATGTGGTTTCATCGTAACAGAGATGTTGGCTTCATGGTAACAGAGATGTTGGCTTCATGGTAACAGAGATGTTGGCTTCATCGGTTTCCCTCAGCAACAGATGTCGATTCCCCATTTGCTTGTCTCAGCAGAAGGGAAGTTCATTTGTCTTCTCATTGTTTTAATTTGCAGATGACCAACCCTGCGATACAGAACGACTTCAGCTATTACAGACGCACACTTAGCCGCAGGAAAATGGCCAATGAGGTAAGATGTCAATTCCTGCATGGCAGATCTGCCGGTAGCTTTTTTTTTTTTTTTTTTTTTTTTTTGTACGGTAATATTAAATACAGTCACTGTTTTGATGGTTTTATGTAAGAGCGTTGGCTGTTTTTTGATAGTTGGAATTACGACAAACTGGAACACATGGGTGTGAGTAGTTCCATATTATACAGATTTCTGTATTGGCGTTTTGGCAATCCCCCCCCCCCCCCCCCCCCCCCCCCACCAGTTTGCACTTCGATGGATGCGTGCACAGGTCCTATGATCCATATTGTTTACTCTTCTGCCTTGACTCTGTCGGATGTTTATAGTTTTCTGGGGGGTTTTTTTGTGTGTGTGTCTGAAATAGTTTTAGCTACATGGTATTGAGAAGTATAAAATTCACCCTGCAACCCACCAGGGGTCCGAAGTAGCCCTGGAGGGGGGGGGGGGGGGGGGGGGGTCAACAGCAGCCTCATCGTTGTATACTGTGGGTAATGGTGAGTGTGTGTGTGTGTGGGTGGGGGGGGGTTCAACAGAAGCCTCATTGCTGCAGACTGTGGGTAATGGTGAGTGTGTGTGTGTGGGTGTTCAACAGCAGCCTCATCGTTGTATACTGTGGGTAATGGTGAGTGTGTGTGTGTGTGGGGGTGTTCAACAGCAGCCTCATCGTTGTATACTGTGGGTAATGGTGTGTGTGTGTGGGGGGTGTTCAACAGCAGCCTCATGTGTGTGTGTGGTGAGTGTGTGTGGGGGGGGGTTCAACAGAAGCCTCATTGCTGCAGACTGTGGGTAATGGTGAGTGTGTGTGTGGGGTGTTCAACAGCAGCCTCATCGTTGTATACTGTGGGTAATGGTGAGTGTGTGTGTGTGTGGGGTGTGCTCAACAGCAGCCTCATCGTTGTATACTGTGGGTAATGGTGTGTGTGTGTGGAGGGGTGTTCAACAGCAGCCTCATCGTTGTATACTGTGGGTAATGGTGTGTGTGTGTGGAGGGGTGTTCAACAGCAGCCTCATCGTTGT
Source organism: Conus betulinus (assembly GCA_016801955.1). Taxonomy (NCBI): domain Eukaryota; kingdom Metazoa; phylum Mollusca; class Gastropoda; order Neogastropoda; family Conidae; genus Conus; species Conus betulinus. Next base: position 53,942 of record JADBJO010008792.1, read on the forward strand.
ATACTGTGGGTAATGGGGTGTGTGTGTGTGTGTGTGTGTGTGGGTGTGTGGGGGGGGGGGGGGGGGGTCAACAGCAGCCTCATTGTTGTATACTGTGGGTATGGTGAGTGGGTGGGGGTGTTCAACAGCAGCCTCATCGTTGTATACTGTGGGTAATGGTGAGTGTGTGTGGGAGTGTTCAACAGAAGTTTCATCGCTGCAAACTGTGGATAATGGAGAGTGTGTGTGTTGGGGGAGGGGGTGGGGGGGTTCAACAGATGCCTCATTGCTGCAGACTTTGGGTACAGGAGAGTGTGTGTGTGTGTGTGGGGGGGGTTTCAACAGAAGCCTCATCGTTGCAGACTGTGGGTAATGGAGAGTGTGTTGGTGGTGTGTGTTCAGGATGAAGTGCAGGATGGAGAGCTGGAGGTGACCAATGAAATGGCCAATCGCATGTCGCTGTTTTACGCCCACTCCACGCCCATGTTGAAGAATCTCAGTGACATCACCACTCAGTTTGTCACAGGTAACAAGCTGCTGTTCTTCTTCAGTGTGTGTGTGTGTGTGTGTGTGTGTGTGTGTGTGTGTGTGTGTGTGTGTGTGTGTGTGTGTGTGTGTGTGTATGTGTGCATGCATGCGCAAGCATGTTTTTGCGTGTGTGTGAGTGTTCATTTTAATGTCTTTTCATTCAAAGTGGCATAGCACGAGGAAGTGAGTGTGTTTCATTGTTGTTGCCACACCTCAGAGCCGTTGGATGATGATTTGTCTAAAGCAGTGCAAGGGAGAGAATGTGTGGCCCCCAGTGGAGGCAGATCCACCATTTTCCAGCCTCTCTCTCTCTGAAAGAGATGAACCTTTCTCACCTGATCTAAGATTTTAAAGAAGAAAGAATTTTCAACAAAATTTCTGATGCATTTTTTTTGAAGGTGTATTTTAAACGATTGCATGAATTAACTTTTTTTTTTATATAGTGACTTGTGAATTGACTTCAACACAGTGACTGCCCTGATATGGCCCTCTGCAGTTGGCTAGGCTTTAAGCAGCATTATCTTATTTTACCTTTCACATGTAGGTGGAGTTGCAGCCTGTAGGCTTTCCTCAGATCGAGGATTTCTGAAAAAAGCGTCTGACTGTCAGATGCTGGAAAAGCGAAAATGTGAGGGGGAAAAGGTCCACTGGGGAAATCTGAGGGGGAAAAAAGGTCCACTGGGAAAAAAAAAAATCATGAAACACTAAATCTCTCTCCAAGTGTGGCACGGTACCCCAGTTTTTCCAGGCCAGGTATCCATGATTCCACATTGAAGGCAATGGCGTCCTCAGAGGTTAAGGTGTATCGCAGCACTTCTGCATACATTGATCAGATTACTTCAGCAGTGGCCAAATTTGCAGGTGATAGCGATTTGTTGGACCATTTTACTTGTTGTGATGCATAGGCTTTTTTTGCAGGGAAATGCGATGTGTTGGGTAAATCGAATGGTAAATCGAGGCAAAATGTTGGAGGATGATGCCATTGTCAGCTGTGGAGATGGGAAGGGGACTGAAAAGCCTTCAGCAGTGAGCAGTCTTGATCAGTCGTTCTTATCAAGGTGTTGAAAAGCCTTCACTGCCTTCAGCAGTGAGCAGTTTTGATCAGCGGTTCTTATCAGCATGTTCAAAAGCCTTCAGCGGTGAGCAGCCTTCAGCAGTGAGCAGTCTTGATCAGTCGTTCTTATCAACGTGTTTGGGGAAAATGAACAAGCGGGGTATATGGCGTGTCGTTACTTGTTGAAAAGAGCTGAAGGATGTTGACCATGGAGTGAACTGTGGCCAGTGAACACTTCCACCACAAGAAGTCTGCAGAGGCTTCAAGAGCTCTGGGTTGTGATCAAAGCAGACTGGATTTCTTGCTTGGATGAATGTTTTAGACCCCCCACCCCTTCCACCCCACCTTTTTTTAGTGTGTTGAAATGAATTAGCGAGGATTTTGTTTGAATGGTGTGGTCAGCTTAGTTGCAGTCAACGAGAAATAATATGCACTGTAACTGTGACCACAGCAAGAGATATTACTCTCGTATAACCAAAGTTATAAGCATGGCTGTTCAGACGAACTCTGATCTTTTAAAAAAAAAAAAAAAAGATACTTATCTAAGTGTGCGTGCCTCTCTCAGTGTGTACATGCATGCTTGTGAGTGTTTGAGTGTGTGTGTTTTGTGTGTGTGTGTGTGTGTAGTGTGTGTGTGTGTAGCAAGTTGTTTTCTTTTGGTTTCTTTACTGGCTGCATAATACTTTGCTCCTCATGAGAGACCATAAATGGGTCTTCAAACAGCGCATGAATTCCATTTCAGGAGGGGGGGGGGGGGGGGGGGGGGGGGGGGGGGGCTTCCCCCAACCCCATTCCCCCTATTGGATGTTGCCCCTGGACCCCAGTCTTTTTCCAGAGGCTCTGTGGTGCCCTTTCTGTGGTGCTCTTTCATGTAATGCTCCATTCTCAGTGAAACATTCTTTTGGGACTTACATGATGTGAGATGTAAAGACTTTACAGCAGACGCCATGAAAACCTTGTTCAGAGATGTCCCACCTGAGGTGATCTTTGAATTTTCTGAGGGTGATCAACATTTTTTTTCATCTGATCTAAGATTGTGGGTGGGGGTGTGTGTTTCAGCTCACAAAGATTGACATGTGAATGGGGTGTGTTTCAGCTCACAAAGATTGACATGTGGATGGGGTGTGTTTCAGCACACAAAGATTGACATGTGGATGGGGTGTGTTTCAGCTCACAAAGATTGACATGTGGATGGGTGTGTTTCAGCTCACAAAGATTGACATGTGGATGGGGTGTGTTTCAGCACCACAAAGATTGACATGTGGATGTGGATGGGGTGTGTTTCAGCACAAAGATTGATGGGGTGTGTTTGGATGCCATGTGCATGGGGTGTGTTCCAGCACAAATTGACATGTGTGGGGGGGTGTTTCAGCACAAAGATCTGCGGATGGGGGAGCAGACAACAGACTGTCTGAGAACTATGGCCAACATTTGCCGCGTCATGATCGAAAACCCGCTCAGTCAGTTGTATTTTGTGGGATGGAAGTGTGTGTGTACATGTAGTATGCCAGCACAAAGTTTGTGTATGTGTGCGTGTGTGTGTGTGTGTGTGTGTGTGTATGTGTGAGTGTGTGTGTGTGTGTGTGTGTTTGTGTAGTGTGTGTGTGTGTGTGTGTGTGTGTGTGTGTGTGTGTGTGTGTGTGTGTGTGTGTGTGTGTGCGCGCGTGTGTGCTTGTGCGTGTGTGTATGTGTGCATGTGTGAGTGTGTGTGTCACTTTGTTAAGACAACTCTGGGGTCACAAAGGTCATTGCTAGTGCATGTAAATTTACCCCTTCAGTGGCTAGAACCCTGTTCTAAATACTTAGAGCAGCTGCATCCCCTAGACCATAGATGAGAGAACAGGGGAATTTTTTTATAGTTGTGCCGTCATGGAGACATGGCACGTCCAGGGAGTACAGCAGCATTGCCGTCACCACGGAGCAGCAGGTCGTGAATGGGTTAACTGCGTTGCCGTCACTGTCGCACGGTGCATCACAAAAATGTTAAGAATGCTGTGCTATTATTATTATTTATTATTAAATTCAAACAACATTCTCGCATGTGCATTGGTTAGGCATTTGAAATTTTACTGTGGTCCCATTCTTCAAGTTTGATGAGCCCACGCTTGGGCCCAGATACTTGGCCAAGGTAATAATTGCAGTATCAGGTGTTCAAACCCACACCACCTCACCCACTGTCTGCAGTGCACTGACCATTTTACCGATTTCATGGCCCACGAGCTGCCCAGACCACCCTGTCCCATGGCCCACCAGCTGCCCAGACCATCCTGTCCCATGGCCCTCCAGCTGCATAGACCATGACCCACCAGCTGCCCAGACCACCCTGTCCCATGGCCCTCCAGCTGCATAGACCATGACCCACCAGCTGTCCAGACCACCCTGTCCCATGGCCCACCAGCTGCCCAGACCACCCTGTCCCATGGCCCTCCAGCTGCATAGACCATGACCCACCAGCTGCCCAGACCACCCTGTCCCTGCCCTCCAGCTGCATAGACCATGACCCACCAGCTGTCCAGACCACCCTGTCCCATGGCCCACCAGCTGCCCAGACCACCCTGTCCCATGCCCTCCAGCTGCATAGACCATGACCCACCAGCTGCCCAGACCACCCTGTCCCATGGCCCACCAGCTGCCCAGACCACCCTGTCCCATGGCCCTCCAGCTGCATAGACCATGACCCACCAGCTGTCCAGACCACCCTGTCCCATGGCCCACCAGCTGCCCAGACCACCCTGTCCCATGGCCCTCCAGCTGCATAGACCATGACCCACCAGCTGTCCAGACCACCCTGTCCCATGGCCCACCAGCTGCCCAGACCACCCTGTCCCATGGCCCACCAGCTGCCTAGACCACCCTGGCCCATGGGCTTCCAGACCACCCTGTCTCATGGCTCACAAGCTGCCCAGACCACCCTGTCCCATGAGCTGCCCAGACCACCATGAGCTGCCCAGACCACCCTGTCTCATGGCCCATGAGCTGCCCAGACCACCCTGTCCCATGGCCCACCAGCTGCCCAGACCACCCTGTCCATGGGCCACCAGCTGCCCAGACCACCCTGTCCCATGGCCCACCAGCTGCCCAGACCACCCTGTCCCATGGCCCACCAGCTGCCCAGACCACCCAGTCCACTCTGCCATCCTGCAGTCATTGCATTCCTTTTTTTGGTTCAGAGTTTCCTCATATGGCTTTTTTAAATTCTTTTTTTTTTTTTTTTTTTTTTTTAAATCAGTAAAACTTTCGTGAAAGAATAAGGGTATGTATGGTCATTAAAGATTTTGAAAAATTTCAGTGTGACTGAGATGGCCAACATCTCAGCTGTGGACATATCTAAAAAAAACAAGATCCAACAATGGGACATGTGTGGAGGGCAGGATCCTACTGTTAGACATATCTTGAAAACAGGATCCAACTATTGGACATAATCTAGAAAACAGGATCCTACTATTGGACATATCTGAAAAGTAGGATCCTACTATTGGACATAATCTAGAAAACGGGATCCTACTATTGGACATATGTAGAAAATAGGATCCTACAAGGATATATCTAGAAAATAGGATCCTACTATTGGACATGTCTAGAAAACAGGATCCTACTATTGGACATATCTGAAAAGTAGGATCCTACTATTGGACATAATCTAGAAAACGGGATCCTACTATTGGATATATAGTAGAAAATAGGATCCTACAAGGATACATCTAGAAAATAGGATCCTACAATTGGACATGTCTAGAAAACAGGATCCTACTATCGGACATATCTAGAAAACAGGATCCTACCATTGACGTCCGGAAAACAGGATCCTGCTTTTGGGCATATCTAGAAAACAGGATTCTACTATTGGACATATCTGGAAAATAGGATCCTACTATTGGACTTGTCTTGAAAACAGGATCCTACAAGTAGTAGTAGCATTATGATGAATCCGTTCCGCTTTGACTGATCGAAGCAGATAGTACGAACTTTCTGGGTCGTGCCCAAGTATTTGTAAAGCATTTTGTGCCTATGACTTTGAGTATGAACCCAGAAGGATAGTCAGTCAGCATGCAGGAGTGATGTGATCTGTGTTTCTATGACACTTACTTATCATGATGTCATATCACAGTAATGCGTTACCGTGATTGCCAGCCGCTGGTAGATTCTATTAAAAAAAAAAAAAAAAAAAAAGAAAAAAGGCAAATAGGAAAGAAATCAGGCGTCTGAATATGAATCACTGGTTAGTTGCGGAGGGACTGGTAGGTAGGGGAGTTTGTGGAGTTTTTTCCCCTACAGAAAGTTAGTTCAGTTGATCGCCCTGGTTGTGTTGTCAACAGTCCATGCTTGCTATGGGCAGAACTGGGGGGGGGGTGGGGGTGGGGTGGGGGGGATGTGACATGTCATCACTGAATGGCACTGGTGGCGTCATGTCAGTGTGTCAGTGGCATGTCATCACTGAATGGCACTGGTGGTGTCATGTCAGTGTGAATGTGACGTGTCATCACTGAATGGCACTGGTGGAGTCATGTCAGTGTGAATGTGACGTGTCATCACTGAATGGCACTGGTGGCCTCCTCCTGTCAGTGCAGCAGTGACAGCGGTGCCTCTGGCGGTGTGATTTGCAGGAACTACAGCGCCCGCTTCACCAACGAGGAGACCAAGTTGTTTTGCCTGCGGGTCATGGTAGGGGTCATCATTCTATATGATCACGTCCATCCAGTGGGTGCCTTCGTCAAAACATCAGGAATCGAGGTACAGACTGACGCCTGATTGGTAAAAGATGTGTGTGTGTGTGTGTGTGTGTGTGTGTGTGTGTGTGTGTGTGTGTGTGTGTGTGTGTGTGTGTTCATGTGTATGTATATGTGTTTGTGTGTATTTGTGTATGTGTGTGTTCATGTGTATATATGTGCGTTTGTGAGTGTATGTGTGTATGCATGTGTTTGTATGTATTTGTATATGTGTGTGTGTGCATGTATATAAATGTACGTTCGTATGTGTGTGTATGTGTGTGTGTGTGTGTGTGTTTTTGTATGTGTGTGTGTGTGTGCATGTACATAAATGTACATTTGTGTGTGTGTGTGTGTGTGTTCATGCACGGTGCATGCATGTATGTGTTCACCTTGGAAGATGTGCTGGCTTTGTCTTATGATTATACACATGACCTCATCCAAGTTGGTCACATATCATCTTTGATCTTTTTAATTGTTTTGTTTGTTTTATATCAAATTGAATGATATTGTCAACATTTTTTTATCGGTCTGAATAGACTCCTGTACATCAAATTGGCAAAAATGACTTGCCATGAAGGGTGTTTGATCAGTTTTCTCTAGCCTGCATATATCTTTGTAGATCACCCAGTGTGAGTCTTTTTCACAGTGTTGTCAGGGTTGGGGGGAGGGGGAAGGGGGGTACCTTTTTACCCAGACTTATTTTCTATAAGCTAAGTCCATGCTGCACATGCCATTGGCTCAAACGACCGACTGGTTCCTTCATTTGTGGGCAAGTCGTCCTGTTGGCCTGAGCCATTGGCTCAAATGACCGACTGGTTCCTTCGTTCATGGGCAAGTCATCCTATTGGCCTGAGCCACTGGCTCAAATGACAGACTGGTTCTTTCGTTCGTGGGCCCGGCAAGTCATCCTATTGGCCTGAGCCATTGGCTCAAACGACATACTGGTTCCTTCATTCGTGGGCAAGTCGTCCTGTTGGCCTGAGCTGTTGGCTCAAAGGACAGACTGGTTCCTTCGTTTGTGGGCAAGTCATCCTGTTGGCCTGAGCCGTTGGCTCAAACGACAGACTGGTTCCTTCCTTCATGGGCAAGTTTAAATTATTGTCTATTGGCCTGAGGTATTGGCTCAAAAGACAGACTGGTTCCTTCGTGGGCAAGTTTAATGTCCTGTTGGCCTAGGCCCTTAAGGACAAGCTGTACATGCAGACATAGGTCTGCATAATCTGTAGCAACTATTGTCACTGGCAGTAGCGGTTGAGTTACATGTGGGGGGCCTTTGTATTTCTGTCTCGGAGCTCTGGTTCATTTTGAGCTTGAGTTCAAATTCAGGTGTTGGTCAGCCGATGATGGGCGTCATGTATGCATCTTTTCCCCAATCAAAAAGGCTATCTTCAGGGCCACCAGGTGGCCTTCTTCATGCTCGGGTGGCGATGGTCCTGTGCCGTGTGAGGCGCCTCAAGGAGGGAGCAGGACGAAAGTCACTGGAGCACTGCACAAAATTGGACATGTGTGGAGGGCAGGATCCTACTATTGGACATATCTAAAAAAACAGGATCCTACAATTGGACATATCTGGAAAGCAGGATCCTACTATTGGACATATCTTGAAAACAGGATCCAACTATGGGACATAATCTAGAAAACAGGATCCTACTATTGGACATATCTGAAAAGTAGGATCCTACTATTGGACATAATCTAGAAAACGGGATCCTACTATTGGACATATGTAGAAAATAGGATCCTACAAGGATATATCTAGAAAATAGGATCCTACTATTGGACATGTCTAGAAAACAGGATCCTACTATCGGACATATCTAGAAAACAGGATCCTACCATTGACATCTGGAAACAGGATCCTGCTTTTGGACATATCTAGAAAACAGGATCCTACTATTGGACATATCTGGAAAATAGGATCCTACTATTGGACTTGTCTTGAAAACAGGATCCTACAAGTAGTAGTAGCATTATGATGAATCAGTTCCGCTTTGACTGATCGACAAGCGATAGTACAAACTTTCTGGGTCGTGCCCAAGTATTTGTAAAGCATTTTGTGCCTATGACTTTGAGTATGGACCCAGAAGGATAGTCAGTCAGCATGCAGGAGTGAGGTGATCTGTGTTTCTATGACACTTACTTATCATGATGTCATATCACAGTAATGTGTTACGGTGATTGCCAGCCGCTGGTAGATTCTATTACAAAAAAAGAAGAAAAAAAAAAAAAAAAAAAAGAAAAAAGGCAAATAGGAAAGAAATCAGGCGTCTGAATATGAATCACTGGTTAGTTGCGGAGGGACTGGTAGGTAGGGGAGTTTGTGGGAGTTTTTCCCCTACAGAAAGTTAGTTCAGTTGATCGCCCTAGTTGTGTTGTCAACAGTCCATGCTTGCTATGGGCAGAACTGGGGGGGATGTGACATATCATCACTGAATGGCACTGGTGGCGTCATGTCAGTGTGAATGTGATGTGTCATCACTGAATGGCACTGGTGGCGTCATGTCAGTGTGAATGTGACGTGTCATCACTGAATGGCGCTGGTGCCGTCATGTCAGTGTAAATGTGGCGTGTCATCACTGAATGGCACTGGTGGTGTCATGTCAGTGTGAATGTGATGTGTCATCACTGAATGGCACTGGTGGTGTCATGTCAGTGAATGTGGCATGTCATCACTGAATGGCACTGGTGGTGTCATGTCAGTGTGAATGTGACGTGTCGTCACTGAATGGCACTGGTGCCGTCATGTCAGTGTGAATGTGACGTGTCATCACTGAATGGCACTGGTGGAGTCATGTCAGTGTGAATGTGACGTGTCATCACTGAATGGCACTGGTGGAGTCATGTCAGTGTGAATGTGACGTGTCATCACTGAATGGCACTGGTGGCCTCCTGTCAGTACAGCAGTGACAGTGGTGCCTCTGGCGGTGTGATTTGCAGGAACTACAGCGCGCCCGCTTCACCAACGAGGAGACCAAGTTGTTTTGCCTGCGGGTCATGGTAGGGGTCATCATTCTATATGATCACGTCCATCCAGTGGGTGCCTTCGTCAAAACATCAGGAATCGAGGTACAGACTGACACCTGAATGGTTAAACGATGTGTGTGTGTGTGTGTGTGTGTGTGTGTGTGTGTGTGTGTGTGTGTGTGCATACATGTATATGTGTGTGTGTGTGTCTGTCTGTGCATTCATGTGTATGTACTTGTGTTTGTGTGTATTTGTATATGTGTGTGTTCATGTGTATAAATGTGCGTTTGTGTGTTTGTGTATGTGTGTTTGTATGTATTTGTATATGTGTGTGTGCAGGTATATAAATGTACATTGTGTGTGTGTGTGTGTGTGTGTGTGTGTGTGTGTGTGTGTGTGTGTGTGTATATAAATGTACGTTTGTGTATGTGTGTGTGTTCATGTACGGTGCATGCACGTATGTGTGCACCATGGGAACATGTGCTGGCTTTGTCTTATGATTATACACATGACCTCATCCAAGTTGGTCACATATCATCTTTGATCCTTTTTAATTGTTCTGTGTTTGTTTTATGTCATATTGTATGATATTGTCAACATTTTTTTATTGGTCTGAATAGACTCCTGTACATCAAATTGGGCAAAAAAATGACTTGCCATGAGGGGTCTTTGATCAGTTTTCTCTAGCCTGCATATATCTTTATAGATCACCCAGTGCGAGTCTTTTTCACAGTGTTGTCGGGGGGGGGGGGGGTGTTGTACCTTTTTACCCAGATTTATTTTCTATAAGCTAAGTCCATGCTGCACATGCCATTGGCTCAAACGACCGACTGGTTCCTTCATTCGTGGGCAAGTCTTCCTGTTGGCCTGAGGCATTGGTTCAAATGACAGACTGGTTCCTTCATTCGTGGGCAAGTCATCCTATTGGCCTGAGCCATTGGCTCAGATGACAGACTGGTTCCTTCCTTCGTTCATTCAAGTCATGGGCAAGTCATCCAGTTGGCCTGAGCCGTTGGCTCAAATGACAGACTGGGTTCCTTCCTTCATGGGCAAGTCATCCAGTTGGCCTGAGCCGTTGGCTCAAATGACAGACTGGTTCCTTCGTTCATGGGCAAGTCATCCAGTTGGCCTGAGCCATTGGCTCAAATGACAGACTGGTTCCTTCAATCGTGGGCAAGTCATTCTATTGGCCTGAGCCGTTGGCTCAAATGACAGGCTGGTTCCTTCGTTCGTGGGCAAGTTTAAATTAATGTCTTATTGGCCTGAGCCATTGGCTCAAATGACAGACTGGTTCCTTCGTGGGCAAGTTTAATGTCCTATTGGCCTGAGGCCCTTAAGGACAAGGTGTACATGCAGACGTAGGTCTGCATAATCTGTAGCAACTGTTGCCACTGGCAGTAGCGGTTGAGTTACATGGGGGCCTTTGTATTTCTGTCTCCGAGCTCTGGTTCATTTTGAACTTGAGTTCAAATTCAGGTGTTGGTCAGCCGATGATGGGCGTCATGTATTTCGCATCTTTTCCTCAATCAAAAAGGCTGTCTTCAGGGCCACCAGGTGGCCTTCTTCATGCTTGGGTGGCGACGGTCCTGTGCCGTGTGAGGCCGCCTCAAGGAGGGAGCAGGACGAAAGTCACTGGAGCACTGCACAAGACCCTAAACTTTGGCAGTTACACACACACTGCGGCCAAAAGGGCAATTTTTTCATCCCAAGCCCATCAGGAAGGCCTCCATGTCTGCCAGGCTCAGAACATGGTGTCCCAGGCCACGATAGTCATAGTCAGGCAGGGCTCCATCGCCAGTTGCCCCACATCTCCAGGAGCTGTCCCCCGGCGACACAGGTTAGACCCGCCATCACCCATACAGCTGGAAGGTGCGCTGCGCCACCTGACACTGACCTCTCACATCAGTGTCCTTCACAGAGATCTGCCACTTCTCCCTTGGCGTCCGCTGCTGTGACACGCTCGCCGTGAACTGGACAGACTAGCTCTCAGACCACCTTTTTAGGTCTGTTGGAAGAAAGGGAGAAAACCCTGTTCGATGCAAAACTTGTTTACAGGGATGTTAGTGCAGTGACACATTTGATGTCATCCACGATCCACACAGTGACAGTGTGATTTGAATCCACGATCCACACAGTGACGGTGTGATGTCATGTACGATCCACACAGTGACGGTGTGATGTCATCCACAATCCACACAATGACAGTATGATGTCATTTCACGATCCACACAGTGACAGTGTGATGTCATCCATGATCCACACAGTGACGGTGTGAGGTCATCCATGATCCCCACGCGGTGTGATGTCATGCACGATCCACACAGTGACGGTGTGATGTCATCCATGATCCACACAGTGACGGTGTGATGTCATCCACGATCCACACAGTGATGGTGTGATGTCTTGGTGGTCTGTGTCAGTGCAATGATAATGTCATGTCTTGGCACTGGTGGTCTGTGTGTAGTGCAATGACAATGTCATGTCTTGGCACTGGTGGTCAGTGTTAGTGTTGGTCTCATGTGGAATATACAGTGTGGAAAGGGGATGTAAAACACTGAGAAATATTAAGAAGAAAAAAAGGAGAAAAAAAATGAAAAGAAGAAAGATTGGTAAGACAGAATTCTGAAGGTAGCGGATCCATGAGATTATTGTTCTTACTGTTTTCATGTGGTGTTAATTTGGTTTCAGTGATTGATCTGCGTTGGAACCACTTGATCAATGGTTCAGTGATTGACCTGTATTGGAACCACTTGAGCAATGGTTCAGTGATTGATCTGCATTGGAACCACTTGACCAAAGGTTTCAGTGATTGATCTGCATTGGAACCACTTCATCAAAGGTTTCAGTGATTGATCTGCATTGGAACCACTTGATTAAAGGTTTCAGTGATTGATCTGCGTTGGAACCACTTCATCAATGGTTCAGTGATTGATCTGCATTGGAACCACTTGATCAATGGTTCAGTGATTGATCTGCATTGGAACCACTTGATCAATGGTTCAGTGATTGATCTGCATTGGAACCACTTGATCAAAGGTTTTAGTGATTGAATTGGAACCACTTGATGAAAGGGTCAGTGATTGATCTGCATTGGAACTACTTAATCGAAGGTTCTTGATCACGCTAGATGTACTGTAAAGTTATGATTTTCCCCTCCCTCTCCCTTCTTTTTTTTATCACTGTTATTTTCTGAGTTTTATTGTTCCTTTGAAAGTCATAATCTCCACGAAAAAGGTCAAGAAATATTGCCTAATATGTCAGTGCCTGTGATTCTCATCCGCAGACTTGCATGCCAGCTGTTCAGGGATTTAAAGCCCAAATCAACAGACTTCACAGAACCGAAACTAGCTTGACTGTGAAAGTGAGGAGAGAAAAAACAAAAAAAAAAGAATAAACTCAGAACTCTGAAAACTTTTATTCGATCAAGGATTGAGATTTTAGGAAGAGCCAGTTCTTCCAATATGTCTTTGCTAAGCTAAATTGTGCAATGAGGTATAAAGACCAGAAAATGAAAAGAAAAATAGAATAGAAAAAACAAACAAACAAAAAAAAAAAAAAAACACGGGCACACAGGATTATAGAAAACATGATTTAATTACACATGCTATACCATGGCTCACTAATGTAATAAGCGACAGTGCTTTGCTATCGCTGTCTTGTACACAATAAAGTCCATATGGACAAGAACCCGGAAGGGGCCTCATGCCTTGCACATGCTCAAATCATTTCCTCTTTTCTCGGCAGCCATGTTCCCTGCTTGCCTCGTGCACTTTGAGCAGCTAAGTATTTTTTCACTTTTTCTGGCAATCGATTGATTGTTGCTGCTGTTTTTTTTTTGTTTTTTTTCACACACACACACACACGCACACATGCATTTGTATGCAAAGGTTTGGACAAAAAAGTGAACATAGAAGCAATCATAAGATGCATGTGGGTGAACGAAGAAGAAGCAGCAGGCATGTTTGTCTGTTGGTGACACATGAGCCATGGTTGTGTTGATGATGCATGAGCCGTCATTGTGTTGATGATGCATGAGCCGTCGATGATGTATGAGCCGTCATTGTGTTGATGATGCATGAACCATGGTTGTGTTGATGATGCATGAGCCATGGTTGTGTGTTGATGATGCATGAGCCGTCGATGATGTATGAGCCGTCATTGTGTTGATGATGCATGAGCCGTGGTTGTTGTTGATGATGCATGAGCCGTTGATGATGTATGAGCATTCATTGTGTTGATGATGCATGAGCCATGGTTGTGTTGATGATGCATGAGCCATGGTTGTGTTCATGATGCATGAGCTGTCGTTGTGTTCATGATGCATGAGCCGTCATTGTGTTGATGATGCATGAGCCGTCATTGTGTTGATGCATGAGCCGTCGTTGTGTTCATGATGCATGAGCCATGGCTGTGTTCATGATGCATGAGCCGTCGTGTTCATGATGCATGAGCCGTGGTTGTGTTGATGATGCATGAGCCATGGTTGTGTTGATGATGCACGAGCCATGGTTGTGTTGATGATGCAATGAGCCATGGTTGTGTGATGTTGATGATGCATGAGCCATGGTTGTGTTGATGATGCATGAGCCGTCGTTGTGTTGATGATGCATGAGCCATGGTTGTGTTCATGATGCATGAGCCGTCGTTGTGTTGTGCGTGCAGGTGAAGAGCTCGGTGAAAGTGCTGAAAGATCAAGAACCCAAGAAAGTGGAGGGCCTGCTGAATGCTCTGAGGTGAGTCTGGCCTATGCTCACCACACCACAGTTGTTATCATTATTATAAATACTTATATAGTGCCTATCCTTAGCTAGAGACCAAGCTCTAGGCGCTTTACAATCCACACTCGTTTACACAACGGGCTGCCTACCTGGGTAGTGCTGACTGAAGAGCTGCCAGCTGGCGCTTCATTCGTCGTTTCCTGTGTCATCCAGTCAGTATCGTTCATTCAGTTTCTGTACTTCCTTTATTCTTTCCATTTCTCATGCAGGGTGCATGCTATGTGTCGTATGTCATCCATACCAGAGGCCAAACTGGCCTTCTCTTCCCGAAAGTAAGTGATGGGATTTTGACATGTGTGCAAGATGTTATGCATGCGTTCACACACAGTGCCTCGGTTTATAGTCTTATTGAAAGGACTGTATGGGAAATGGAGTCCAAACCAATGTTAACTTCGAGGGGAAAAATCCCCCGTGCACCGAAATGGCCAGGCGGAGATTCAAACCAGCAACCCTAAGGATCATCAAGATTGCGAGTCTGGCGCTCTACCACGTGGCTATTCCGGCCCCCTGTGGTGTTCGCTACCATGTGGGATCAGTAGTCAGTTTTTGTCACACTTGCCGTTGATCACTGACATGCATCCTTCCTGCCATGTTGATCATTGATCACTCACATGCCATCCTTCCTGCCATGTTGATCATTGATCATTGACATGTCTTCCTTCCTTCCATGTTGATCATTGATCATTGACATGTCATCCTTCCTGCCATGTTGATCATAGATCACTGACATGCCATCCTTACTGCCATGTTGATCATTGATCACTGACATGTCATCCTTTCCTGCCATGTTGATCACTGACATGTCATCCTTCCTGCCATGTTGATCACTGACATGCCATCCTTCCTGCCATGTTGATCATTGATCACTGACATGTCATGCTTCCTGCCATGTTGATCATTGATCACTGACATGTCATCCTTCCTGCCATGTTGATCATTGACATGTCATCCTTCCTGCCATGTTGATATTGACATGCCATCCTTCCTGCCATGTTGATCATTGATCACTGACATGTCATGCTTCCTGCCATGTTGATCATTGATCACTGACATGTCATCCTTCCTGCCATGTTGATCATTGATCACTGACATGTCATCCTTCCTGCAATGTTGATCATTGATCACTGACATGTCATCCTTCCTGCCATGTTGATCATTGATCACTGACATGTCATCCTTCCTGCCCCTGTTCATCATTGATCACTGACATTTCATGCTTCCTGCCATGTTGATCATTGATCACTGACATACCATCCTTCCTGCCATGTTGATCACTGACATGTCAACCTTCCTGCCATGTTGATCACTGACATGTCATCCTTCCTGCCATGTTGATCATTGATCACTGACATGTCATCCTTCCTGCCATGTTGATCATTGACATGTCATCCTTCCTGCCATGTTGATCACTGACATGCCATCCTTCCTGCCATGTTGATCATTGATCACTGACATGTCATGCTTCCTGCCATGTTGATCATTGATCACTGACATGTCATCCTTCCTGCCATGTTGATCATTGACATGTCATCCTTCCTGCCATGTTGATATTGACATGCCATCCTTCCTGCCATGTTGATCATTGATCACTGACATGTCATCCTTCCTGCCATGTTGATCATTGATCACTGACATGTCATCCTTCCTGCCGTGTTGATCATTGATCACTGACATGTCATCCTTCCTGCCCTGTTGATCATTGATCACTGACATGTCATGCTTCCTGCCATGTTGATCATTGATCACTGACATGTCATCCTTCCTGCAATGTTGATCATTGATCACTGACATGCCATCCTTCCTGCCATGTTGATCATTGATCACTGACATGTCATCCTTCCTGCCCTGTTCATCATTGATCACTGACATTTCATGCTTCCTGCCATGTTGATCATTGATCACTGACATACCATCCTTCCTGCCATGTTGATCACTGACATGTCAACCTTCCTGCCATGTTGATCACTGACATGTCATCCTTCCTGCCATGTTGATTACTGACATGTCATCCTTCCTGCCATGTTGATCATTGATCACTGACATGTCATCCTTCCTGCCCTGTTGATCATTGATCACTGACATGTCATGCTTCCTGTCGTGTTGATCATTGATCACTGACATACCATCCTTCCTGCCATGTTGATCACTGACATGTCATCCTTCATGCCATGTTGATCACTGACATGTCATCCTTCATGCCATGTTGATCATTGATCACTGACATGTCAACCTTCCTGCCATGTTGATCACTGACATGTCATCCTTCCTGCCATGTTGATCACTGACATGCCATCCTTCCTGCCATGTTGATCATTGATCACTGACATGTCATCCTTCCTGCCATGTTGATCACTGACATGTCATCCTTCCTGCCCTGTTGATCATTGATCACTGACATGTCATCCTTCCTGCCATGTTGATCATTGATCACTGACATGTCATCCTTCCTGCCCTGTTGATCATTGATCACTGACATGTCATCCTTCCTGCCATGTTGATCACTGACATGTCATGCTTCCTGCCGTGTTGATCATTGATCACTGACATGTTTCCTTCGTGCAATGTTGATCATTGATCACTGACATGTCATCATGCTTCCTGCCGTGTTGATCATTGATCACTGACATGTCATCCTTCCTGCCCTGTTGATCATTGATCACTGACATGTCATCCTTCCTGCCATGTTGATCATTGATCACTGACATGTCATCCTTCCTGCCATGTTGAACATTGATCACTGACATGTCATCCTTCCTGCCCTGTTGATCATTGATCACTGACATGTCATCCTTCCTGCCATGTTGATCATTGATCACTGACATGTCATCCTTCCTGCCATGTTGATCATTGATCACTGACATGTCATGCTTCCTGCCGTGTTGATAATTGATCACTGACATGTCATGCTTCCTGCCATGTTGATCATTGATCGCTGACATGTTTCCTTCGTGCAATGTTGATCATTGATCACTGACATGTCATGCTTCCTGCCATGTTGATCATTGATCACTGACATGTCATGCTTCCTGCTGTGTTGATCATTGATCACTGACATGTTTCCTTCATGCAATGTTGATCATTGATCACTGACATGTCATGCTTCCTGCCGTGTTGATCATTGATCACTGACATGTCATGCTTCCTGCCGTGTTGATCATTGATCACTGACATGTCATGCTTCCTGCCATGTTGATCATTGACATGTCATCCTTCCTGCCGCGTTGATCACTAACATGTGACATGCCAATGCTCATGCTATTTCACTTATGGCAATGATCATCATCCTATATCACTGTTTGTCCCACTTACGACAATGACCAATTATCCATCAATCATCAGATTTATTCCTTTTTCTTCTCCTCCACCCCCCACCGGCATTAATACATCAATGCCACCACAGTATTTCACTTATGACAATGGTCACCACCCTGTAGTACTGTAGATCTCATCTCAGTGATCAACATCCATCAGTCATTGATCATTTCCTTTATTCCCCCACTGGCATTATCGTACTTGCCAATACACTATCCTACTCCTTTTACAAAAAATGACCATCATCCTACACCACTGTGGATCATACCTACACCTTGACCATGATCATCATCCACCCATCTTTGAACACCTCCCCCCCATCCCCCACCAGCATTTTACACCAATGCCACAACATTATCCCACTATATACAACAATTATCATCATCCTACACTACTTTTACTCAAATCATACATGATCATCACCCATCAGTCATCTGCCCCTACCCCCCCTCCACCCTCTTTCTCTCACCTGCAATATTATACTAATGCCACCTTATTATTCCACTTACCACAATGACCATCATCCTACAGTACTATTGATCTCATCCATGCCAATAAGCATCACCCACAGGTCATTGATATTTTCCTTTATCCCCCCAACTTGCACCATCACCACTACATTTTTCCACTTATGTAACAATAGTCATCATCCTATGGTACTACTGATCTAAAATGATTACCATTTCTCGGTTACTGAAAATACTCCCATCCAGTGAACACCTTCATACTGCACTATATATGGAAATGAAGAAGCTGACCAATTGACAAAGGAATGAGGACAGCAGCCCCAACTGTAAAAGGTAGCCTCCTTGGAATAAATCAAAAGTATTTTCCAAGGGGACAAATAGGAGGATGACTTGAGCACTGGGCTGTTCTCACTGGACTATTCTCTCCTTCAGCCAGAGGCAGTGTGTGCTAGTCAATCAAGGACAAGGCAGCTGTTAGTCAGGTGGAAAGAAAGCATAGGCCTACTTTTCTCTTCATCTTGTGACTTGTATTCCTAAAGACTTCCACCTTGTGTGTGCTGCAAGAACACTGTGTTTACTCTAGCCATTGTAAAAGATTTCTTTGTTTTCATACGGACATGGAATTGACAAGATTCATACCAGAAAGTGATTAGGTGCTTGCTGAATGGAGGTCTGTATTGGAGAAAATGGCATCTGTGGGAGGCAATGGTGAGCACTTTTCAGCATTTTCGTGTGCCCTGATGGCCCCTATTTTTGTAAATTGTAGGCCCTAGAAAAGGCCGTAAGAGGCCCTAAATTTTTTTCTTGAAAGTCTGTATGAACCCTGAGTCATCTTTTCTGCTGTGTTGCTCATTGATCACTCACATGTCATCCTTCCTGCCATGTTGATCAGTCATTGTTCTTCCTGACAGATGTATAGATCAGTAAATTGTTCTTCCTGACAGATGTATAGATCAGTCATTGTTCTTCCTGACAGATGTATAGATCAGTAATTGTTCTTCCTGACAGATGTATAGATCAGTCATTGTTCTTCCTGACAGATGTATAGATCAGTAATTGTTCTTCCTGACAGATGTATAGATCAGTAATTGTTCTTCCTGACTGGTGTATAGATCAGTAATTTTTTTCCCTGACTGGTGTATAGATCAGTAATTGTTCTTCCTGACAGATGTATAGATCAGTAATTGTTCTTCCTGACTGGTGTATAGATCAGTAATTGTTCTTCCTGACAGATGTGTAGATCAGTAATTGTTCTTCCTGACAGATGTATAGATCAGTAATTGTTCTTCCTGACAGATGTATAGATCAGTAATTGTTCTTCCTGACTGGTGTATAGATCAGTAATTTTTCTCCCTGACTGGTGTATAGATCAGTGATTGTTCTTCTGACTGGTGTATAGATCAGTAATTGTTCTTCCTGACTGGTGTATTGATCAGTAATTGTTGTTCTTCCTGACTGGTGTATAGATCAGTAATTGTTCTTCCTGACTGGTGTATTGATCAGTGATTGTTCTCCCTGACTGGTGTATAGATCAGTGATTGTTCTTCCTGACTGGTGTATAGATCAGTAATTGACAAAAGACAATTCAAAAAAGTGTTCTGTCGTCTGGAGAGATTGTGCCGCAGGAAAAGGCAGATGGGTGAAGAAACTATTGAGCTGAAGTCTGATGTTTCAGTTTCAGTTTCATCAAGGGGACGTCACTGCATGCGGACTAGTCCATAAGCGCCACACCACATCCCCTAAGTTTTGAGACCACACTGCACATGATTTAAAGCTGATGAATAAATGAATTGATAACAAAGATGAGAGAATTGAAGAAGAGGGTCTCGTGGCTACGACTTAGCAGATGTCTGACCAAACCATTAGCCCAACACGCTGGTCAGACCTTGAGTACCTACCTAATATTGGATGTGCCATTTTTATCGTTGCATGTGTGGGTAGTGAATGTACACATGTGTGTGTATGGCATGGGCCAATGTGTGTGTTCGAGCATGTGTGCATGTGTATGATATGTGTGTATGTGTGTATGTATGAGTGTGTGTGTTTGTGTGCAAGCATGTGTGTGTGTGTGTATGATATGTGTGTATGTGTATGACATGTGTATGCATGAGTGTGTGTGTGTGTGTATGTGTGTGTGTGTGTGTGTGTGTGTGTGTGTGTGTGTGTGTGTGTGTGTGTGCGCGCGTGTGTATGATATGTGTGTATGTGTATGCATGAGTGTGTGTGTGTGTGTGTGTGTGTGTGTGTGTGTGTGTGTGTGTGTGTGTGTGTGCATGCACGCTTGTGTGTGTATGTGTGCGCGTGCATGCATGTGTGTTTGTGCGTGTTTGTGTGTGTGTGTACATGCAGAGGTGCATGTGCATGTGTGTGTGATTTGTGGGCTTGTGTGAGCATATGCATGTATCTGCGTATGTATGCGTACATAATTATGTGTGTGTGTGTCTTTGTATGTGGGAGTGTACACATATGCGTATGCATCTGAGAATTTTAAGAAAGTAAAAGACCGGGCGGTTGATGCTGGCAATTTTTTTTTTCAACAGTTTCACCGACAGAAAAGTCATCACACTCATTCACAACTGTGAGCAGGTTGGTAGGTAGTCATCACACTCATTCACAGACTGTGAGCAGGTTGGTAGGTAGTCATCACACTCATTCACAGACTGAGCAGGTTGGTAGGTAGTCATCACACTCATTCACAGACTGTGAGCAGGTTGGTAGGTAGTCATCACACTCATTCACAGATTGTGAGCATGTTGGTAGGTAGTCATCACACTCATTCACAGACTGTGAGCAGGTTGGTAGGTAGTGGGCACACTCATTCACAGACTGTGAGCAGGTTGGTAGGTAGTGGGCACACTCATTCACTGTGAGCACTGTAGGTAGTCATCACACACTCATCACAGTCAGTGGTTGGCAGGTGGTAGGTAGTCATCACACTAGTCACATCAGCAGGTTGGTAGGTAGTCATCACAGACTGTGAGCAGGTTGGTAGGTAGGTCATCACACTCATTCACAGACATTCACAGACTGTGAGCAGGTTGGTGAGCAGGGTAGGTAGTCATCACATCATCACACTCATTCACAGACTGTGAGCAGGTTGGTAGGTAGTCATCACACTCATTCACAGACTGTGAGCAGGTTGGGTAGGTAGTCATCACACTCATCATTCACAGACTGTGACCAGGTTGGTAGGTGGTTGGTAGGTAGTCAGGAGGAGGAGGGGGTCAGTTTTACAGAGGTCAACGGTAGTATCAGAGTGTGAGAGCAATGATCTGTCACAGCATGTTTGTTCATTAGGATGATCTGTCACAGCATGTTTGTTCATTAGGATGATCTGTCACAGCGTGTTTGTTCATTGGGATGATCTGTCACAGCGTGTTTGTTCATTGGGATGATCTGTTACATTGTGTTCGTTCATTTGAAAGACTGTAAGGGAAATGGAGTCAGAACCAATGTTAACTCCGAGGGAAAAAATCCCCCTGTACTGAAACCGCCCGGTGGAGATTCGAACCCACAACCCCAGGATCACCAAGAGTACAAGTCCGGCACTCTACCAACCGAGCTGTTCTGTCCAGCTTTGTGAAACCATTCCCTTTTCACAATGAACACACAAGCTGTGACAGATCATCCCAATGAACAAACACACTGTGACAGATCATCCCAATGAACAAGCACGCTGTGACAGATCATCCCAATGAACAAACACACTGTGACAGATCATCCCAATGGACAAACGCGCTGTGACAGATCATCCCAATGGACAAATGCGCTGTGACAGATCATCACACGTCAAATCCCATCAGCAACATTTGGAAGAGAAGGCCAGTTTGGTCTTTGGTAAGGATGTTACACATAGCATGCACTGGGTGTGAAAAATCGAAAGCAAACAAGAAAGAGTTGTTAAATTGAACAAATGATATTGACTGGATGACACGGAAAGGACTGAATGAAGCACCAGCAGGCAGCTCTTCAGTCGGCTCTACCCAGGTAGGCAGCCCGTTCTGTGAACGAGAATGCGGATTGTAAAGCACTCAGAAACTTGGTCTCTGGTCGAGGATAGGCACTGTTTAAGTACTCTTAATAATATCAATAAGAATAGTAATAATTATTATAGTAATAAGGGTTCATGGAAGATCCATGGTACTTCGGTGTTGCCATGATGCTGATCATGATGCTGTTCACTGACCTCAGGTACTCCACCAAAAAACACCTGCAGGATGAGTCCACGCCCCGTGCCATAAAGACCTTACTAGCGTGAGCAAGGTCAAAGGGCGTTGCAGCAAGGCCCTCGCCCATCGACCAAGGTCATCAAGTCATGGGCGTCACATCCCAGGGGAACCTGTGTCCGCAGTTGTCCAGCTTCCAGCTGGTGTCTTCTTCAGGAAAACAGCCGTCACGTTCAGCCATCTTGGTTCTGTCCCCTGTTGTTGTGTGTGTCCATGTCCTCTGTCGCTGTTTGCCATGGGGGGGAGAAGAGCATCGAAGGCAATAAATAGTTTTTTTTTTTACATGACTGTTACACAGAGTGGATAAAAACTATTTTTTGACTTGCATGTCATTTTTGTGTAAGTTTACCATCATGATACTGTTTGGATTGAAAAAAAAAAAGGAGGGTGTGTGTGTGGAAAAAACAAGGGGTTGTTTTCCCTTGGTGTCTGTGTACAGCTACCGGTGGTGTTTGTCTGTGCTCAGGGTTTGACATCGTGTACGAAGGGGGAAGGTCGTGACCCTACTCCACACCATAGACAGGGAAAGGAATCACAGGGGACGCTCTGTCAGACACAGGCCTGACTATACACATTGCTTTGACTATATATACACACTGTTTTGACTATATATACACACTGCTTTGCAGTGGGTTGAGGGTATGCCACAGCACATTTTTCACAGAAACGCACTTCTCAACAGACAATCAGTTTGGTTTCTATGGGTTTGCTTGTTTTTTTTTTGAAAGGTGTTTTGTGGGAAGGCATGTCCCATGATAAAACGCCTTTGGTAAGAAGGCTAGGCTGGACTGCTTGTCCTTCCTGACCCGCACTCCGAGCTAATGGATTGACTGTTAGCCAGGTTTGAACTGTCTGGTTTGTGGTGGGTCTCAGCCTTGTACATTGTGACCTCTTAGCCTTGGACAGCATTGATAAACAGTCAAACCCTGTTTTAAAATGAAGAAGGTCAAACCCTCTTTTAAAAGGGGAGGGGGGGGGGGGGGGGAAACTATGGAGAGCATTGATCAATGGTCAGACCCTCTTTTAAATGGGAGGGGGGGGGGGGGGGGGGGGGGCAACTATGGAGAGCAAGGGGGTGCTTCAAAGTGAGAGGGGTGTTTTAGCAAGCAAGAGGGGTCAGGTCCAGCTGAATGTTTGGGTTGGGTTTGGGTTTGTTTTTTTTTTTTTTTTGGGGGGGGGTGCGGTAGCCTCTGTTTCTGTCTCTCTGCCATTGGCCATTTCAAGTGTCCCTGCATTAAAGCAATCTGATACAAAAGCTTCTGGTAGGTTAAGCATTTCAGCAGACCAGTCTTCTGTTTGAGGGTGAAGGGGGTGTTTGGGCTTTTTCACAGGTAGCAAAGTGTTGCGGACTACGGCTGAGAGAATGTTATGTGGCCACTTCCCTGTGGCTCTCACTGTGCCAACAGCTTTCAAACTGACCATGTTTCGGCTTTATTGGGTGAAGAGCTGTACCAGCAAAGAAAGCTTTACCTTGATAGTTTTTTTTTCCTGTCCTCTGTTTTTTTTTTGGGGGGGGGGGGTTTTGTAGGGAAGTTTTCCTTTGAACTTTCTTGTTTTCATGTATGGGAAGCTTTCCTTTGAACTTTCTTGTTTTTATGTATGGAAGCTTTCCCTTTGAACTTTCTTGTTTTTATGTATGGAAGCTTTCCTTTGAACTTTCTTCTTTTTGTATACGGAAACTTTCCATTGAACTTTCTTTTTTTTTATGTACGGAAGCTTTCCTTTGAACTTTCTTTTTTTTGTATACGGAAACTTTCCATCGAACTTTCTTCTTTTTATGTACAGAAGCTTTCCTTTGAACTTTCCTCTTTTGACGTAAGGAAACAATGGATTGAATCATCGCATCAGAGAGGGCCTGTGTCTCTCTCTGGATGAAAGTGAAATGTTGATATGGCGTTGCCAAGAGGCTGGAAACACGGAAAGCAAAAGCCACGAAACAGAAGGCGACATCATTTGGGAAAGGAATGATGTTTCATGTGTGTGTGAAAACCTCCAGAAACAGGGGTCAAGGGTCACGACAACCCTTTCCTCGTACTTGATGTCAGACCATGATGACTGTGGAAAGGGCAGTCACTTCATGTGACAGGTCATGTGACAAGTCATGTGGTAAGGGGGAGGGAGGGGGGGGGGCATCCTGGACAGTACAGCGTGTGCTATCATATGTACATATAGTCCTGGACCAGCTGTAGAGTTCACTGGTCTCTCATGAGAAGTGGTGTTTTCCACATGTCAGCATGTGGGTGTTACGACTGGTGATCGTTTTGTGTTCAGGTGTGTGGGGTGTGTGTGTGGGAGAGGATGGTGATTTGAGTGGCGGTGTACGGTGGCGACCCTTGGTAAGGTCATCCTGTAATGACATTTGCACAGTGTGTTCTGTGCAAGTCAACATTCCAGATCACTTGGCAGAAGAGATGGGTCTGACGGGGCGGGGTGTGGGGAATGGCAGAGCCTCCGTATTCTTCCTGGAAGCGGATGCAAAACATTAATGCAGAATAACAATGGTTGCTGTGTTGCGTTTTTCATTTCTTATGTTCATAAACGTCAGCAAAATGTGTACATTTTGTTCTTGTCACCAAGAGATGTAAGCGTGTGCTAACTATGAAAGAACAATGCATGCCTATGGTCAGCGTCTGTTCAATTGCTGTTGTTTCACATAGGGGTATGCCCATAAATATAGTTTGATTATTGGTGAGAAAAACATCATCCATCGCTCCTTTAACTCAAACCTTTCAGACTGGGCCGCCAGTGGTGAGGTTGGGCGCCTGTGGTGAGGTTGGGCCGCCAATGGTGAGGTTGGGCCGCCTGTGGTGAGGTTGGGCCGCCAGTGGTGAGGTTGGGCCACCAGTGGTGAGGTTGGGCTGCCTGTGGTGAGGTTGGGCCGCCAGAGGTGAGGTGAATGTGGTGAAATAAGCTCAGGGAGGGTGGGGGGGAGAGTGAGCATAGTGGGGATACGAAGTGTTCTCTGGGTTACTACAGTGTGGACTGCACATGTCTGGTGACCTGTGCACATGGTACACGGTCCAGTAGCCAGGTGTAGGCTAGTGTCTGTGTGGTGACCTGTGCACATGGTACACCATGCAGTAGCCAGGTGCAGGCTAGTGTCTGTGTGGTGACCTGTGCACATGCTACACCGTCCAGTAGCCAGGTGTAGGCTAGTGTCTGTCTGGCTTGGGTGTGCTGGTGTTCCTGCTTCCTTGCTTGAAGTTCACTTCAGATGTGGGTCCCTCCTGTCCATCACCAAACCCTCCCTGCTGGTGTTGCTGCTTAGTTGCTTGCTGTTCACTTCAGGGGTGGGCCCCCCTGTCCATCACCAAACCCTCCCTGCTGGTGTTGCTGCTTCGTTGCTTGCTGTTCACTTCAGGGGTGGGTCCCTCCTGTCCATCACCAAACCCTCCCTGCTGGTGTTGCTGCTTCGTTGCTTTGCTGCTGTTCACTTCAGGGGTGGGCCCCCCTGTCCATCACCAAACCCTCCCTTCTGGTGTTGCTGCTTCCTTGCTTGCTGTTCACTTCAGATGTGGTCCCTCCTGTCCATCACCAAACCCTCCCTTCTGGTGTTGCTGCTTCATTGCTTGCTGTTCACTTCAGGGGTGGGCCCTCCCGTCCATCACCAAACCCTCCCTGCTGCATGGTGCATTGGGAGGCTGGCTGCGCTCCGCAAGCGCGCGATCATTGCCGGAAAATTACTTTGCAGGTATAGCAAAAGCTTGGAGTATTTTTTTGGTTTTTTTTTCTGAGGAACTGCTGGTTTGGGTGTACATGTGTTAGAACTCGGTGGATTGATCCTCTTAACTGCTATCGAGACTTGGGGTCAGCTAAGCGCAATCCGAGGTTCTCTCCAAAACAGATTTCAGTGGCCCCCCTTACTGCTGTCAGTGAAGCAGTTACTGCCTTTTTTTTTTTTTTTTCTTTTTTTTTTTTTCCAACCATAGCACTACCCACCCTCCTCCACGCACTCTCCCACTCCTCCCCCCCTCCTCTCCCCCTCTCCCCTCCCTTTTTCATGTTTAGTTGGTCTCAAGTCAAGGGAGTTGTTAGCCTGAATTTGTTTTCCTCTGGGATAAAGTTTCATCATTATTATCATTATTATTATCATTATTATTATCATTGTTATCATCTCAACACACACAGCCCCCCCCCCCCCCCCCCCCCCCCCCCCCCACACACACACACACACCACCCCACCCCACCCACCACCACACAAAGATTGATGTCTTGGTAGTTGTTGATGGGGGTTAAAAAAAAAAAAAAGCTTTGTGCTAATGGTGTTCTTCATTTCAATGACGTACAACTCTTGACTGACTGGAAACTCCACCCTGTGTGTTAGCTGGCTGCCAAAGATTTATGTCAGAAGATCGAGAGAGGCTTGGGGGTGAAGAAAAAGGTGTTTGAAGGTGTGTGCATACGATTTACTTTTCGCTCAGAATTACAATCCACAAAGGTGCAAGTAAGCCAGTGAAGATAGAAGGTGCAGGTAAGCAGTGAAGATATAAGGTGCAGGTAAGCAGTGAGATATGAGATGCAGGTAAGCAGTGAAGATAGGAGTAGAAGTGCACAAAATGTACAAGTAAAGCCGTGAAACAGGAAGAAACCCTGTCTTGATACGTATCCCAGAACAGAGTTCATCCAAAAGACCACAAAAAAAAAAAAAAAAAAAAAAAAAAAATTGCTGCCCTCAGTGCCCACCAGCAAAGGACTGGTGCAGTTTGAAGAGGTTGCAGACAATCCCCATGTATTGGTGTAGTCAGAGGTAAAACGGGGATTGGGGGGGAGGGGGGACTTCTTGGTACATGCTTGCGACAGGTCCGTCTTTGGCCGTGCCCAATGTCGCGTGTGATCCCCATCCCTAGGTTGTGTGTCTGAGAACGCTATTCGTTGACATTTTCAGTTCGTTGGTTTGTTTGTCTTCACTGTTGTAGTTGGAACCTGATTTTTTTTTTTTTTTTTTCATCATCTCTCCAGGCCTTGTTCCAACTCGGTGACAGAACTACACTATTTTGAAGAAGACGCCGTCAATCATTTGGATAACATTTTTCTAAATGTTAGCAGAAGTAGATTTTTTTTCCAGAACGTGAGTTTATGTGGCGACCTGCTTTAGTGGGTGTCTGTGATGTGTATATCCTTAAGAAAAAAAAAAAAAAAGGGAGTAACTGGGATTGGAAACAATATCCAAAATATTTAGTGTCTGGCAGGAAGTGAAGTCAGGAGAGACCTGACCCATGACCAGCCCTCTGCAGTGACCTTCACCTCTGTAGTGACCTTCACTTCTGTAGTGCTGTCTGCTGTGCAGACAGGTTCAGCCCAAGCCTCACAGGATCAACATGCTTTTTTTTTCGTTTTGATTTTTTTTTTTGGTGTGTGTGTGTTTTTTTTATGTAGGGAGCAGCATTATTTTTGAAAGCTGACTTCTTTTTCGTGCTGGAATTTGTATCAGTTTGGGAGAGGAATACAATAGTGGAAATGAAAATACTTGTCTCCTGTCGCTCGCATCCAGGCTACCGAACAAACCCATCTTTTTGCATCCCTGTTCCCACCCAACCTCAACCCCACCCCCATCCAACACACCCCAGCAGCCTGTCTCTGCCATGTATCCTTTGAAATAATCTAAAAAAAAAAAAAAAAAAAAAGGAAAAGAAAATTTTTCTAAAATTCCTTTTAAGATGTCTTGGATCCCGTATCCCCTTGAAGTCTGAAGTCACATTCTGGACCTTCCGTTTCGTTCTGTTGTTTTGTCAGGTTAGGGGGGGTCGCTCTGTTGTTTTGTCAGGCTAGGGTGGGTCGTTCTGTTGTTTTGTCAGGATAGGGGCGGTCATTCTGTTGTTTTGTCAGGATAGGGTCGGGTACCAGTTTTTTTTTCTGTGACAGCGTCTGTGATGATGTGCTTTCCACCACTACGTCACACCACAGCACTGACTGTAAGGCAGGGTGGGTCGTTCACTCACTACATCACACCACAGCACTGACTGTAAGGCAGTGAACTCACTACGTCACACCACAGCACTGACTGTAAGGCAGTGAACTCACTACGTCACACCACAGCACTGACTGTAAGGCAGTGAACTCACTACGTCACACACACAGCACTGACTGTAAGGCAGTGAACACACTACGTCACAGCACAGCACTGACTGTAAGGCAGTGAACACACTACGTCACAGCACAGCACTGACTGTAAGGCAGTGAACACACTATGTCACAGCACAGCACTGACTGTAAGGCAGTGAACTATGTCGCACGACAGCACTGACTGTAAGGCAGTGAACTCACTATGTCACACCACAGCACTGACTGTAAGGCAGTGAACTCACTGACGGATTTCACCATTTTGTTCTTCAGCTGGCAGATAATGTAATGTTGTCCATGTTTTGTTGGAGTGTTGTGATGTGGTCTAATTGTATGGATGGATGTAGTGTTGGTCACTCAGCTAGTGAGAATGGCTGGCTGGCTGCTGATGTTGTTGTACTGATGGCACCAATCGCTGGCTGGCTGCTGATGTTGTTATACTGATGGCACCAATCGCTGGCTGGCTGCTGATGTTGTACTGATGGCACCAATCGCTGGCTGGCTGGCTGCTGATGTTGTACTGATGGCACCAATCGCTGGCTGGCTGGCTGCTGATGTTGTGCTGATGGCACCAGTTTCTGGCTGGCTGCTGATGTTGTTGTACTGATGGCACCAATCGCTGGCTGGCTGCTGATGTTGTTGTACTGATGGCACCAATCGCTGGCTGGCTGCTGATGTTGTTGTTATACTGATGGCACCAGTTGCTGGCTGGCTGGCTGCTGATGTTGTTGTACTGATGGCATCAATCGCTGGCTGGCTGCTGATGCTGTTGTTGTACTGATGGCACCAATCGCTGGCTGGCTGCTGATGTTGTTGTTATACTGATGGCACCAATCGTTGGCTGGCTGCTGATGTTGTTGTACTGATGGCACCAATCGCTGGCTGGCTGGCTGCTGATGCTGTTGTACTGATGGCACCAATCGCTGGCTGGTTGCTGATGTTGTTGTTGTACTGATGGCACCAATCACTGGCTGGCTGCTGATGCTGTTGTTGTCCTGATGGCACCAATCGCTGGCTGGCTGCTGATGTTGTTGTTGTACTGATGGCACCAATCGCTGGCTGGCTGCTGATGTTGTTGTTGTACTGATGGCACCAATTGCTGGCTGGCTGCTGATGTTGTACTGATGGCACCAGTCGCTGGCTGGCTGCTGATGTTGTTGTACTGATGGCACCAATCGCTGACTGGCTGCTGATGCTGTTGTTGTACTGATGGCACCAATCGCTGACTGGCTGCTGATGCTGTTGTTGTACTGATGGCACCAATCGCTGACTGGCTGCTGATGCTGTTGTTGTACTGATGCCACCAATCGCTGGCTGGCTACTGATGATGTTGTTGTACTGATGGCACCAAACACTGGCTGGCTGCTGATGCTGTTGTACTGCTGTACCAAATCACTGGCTGGCTGCTGATGCTGTTGTTGTACTGATGGCACCAATCGCTGGCTGGCTGCTGATGCTGTTGTTGTACTGATGGCACCAGTCGCTGGCTTGCTGCTGATGCTGTGTGTACTGCTTTGTTCACCTTTGTTTTCTGCCCCAGGGTAAAAGGAAGCAGGGAAGGGGGGGGGGGGGGGGGGGATACATACAGGCAGGGGGTTAGGAGGAGGGGTGGGAACGGGAGGGGAGGTCTGCTGGTCACGCTGTACAAAAGGTCATGTTGATTTTATCAAACACTTCACTTTTTTTTTTTTTTAACTAGTAGCATAATCAGTTGGAATGTGACGATATGCTCAACATTCACAGAATGAGGTTAGAAAAGCCCCTAGCAGTAGTTCATTGCTTTACACTCAGAGTGGATGGTTTGGGCGTTGACACTTTTCAACAGGTGGTAAGATGGCAGTCAGAGTGGATGGTTTGGGGCGTGACACTTTTCAAACAGGTGGTAAGACGGCAGTCAGAGTGGATGGTTTGGGCGTTGACACTTTTCAAACAGGTGGTAAGACGGCAGTCAGAGTGGATGGTTTGGGCATTGACACTTTTCAAACAGGTGGTAAGACGGCAGTCAGAGTGGATGGTTTGGGCGTTGACGCTTTTCAAACAGGTGGTAAGACGGCAGTCTCAGAGTGGATGGTTTTGGGCGTTGACACTTTTTCAAACAGGTGGTATGATGGCAGTCAGAGTGGATGGTTTGGGCGTTGACACTTTAAAAAAGGTGGGTATCAGGGCAGTCAGAGTGGATGGTTTGGGCGTTGACACTTTTTAAAACAGGTGGTATCAGGGCAGTCAGAGTGGATGGTTTGGGCATTGACACTTTTCAAACAGGTGGTAAGACGGCAGTCAGAGTGGATGGTTTGGGCGTTGACACTTTTCAAACAGGTGGTATGATGGCAGTCAGAGTGGATGGTCTTGGTGTTGACACTTTTCAAACAGGTGGTATGATGGCAGTCAGAGTGGATGGTCTTGGTGTTGACACTTTTCAAACAGGTGGTATCAGGGCAGTTAGAGTCAGCAAGATGACACACAGCCTGACTGACATGACTTTGACGCTGACAGCAGTGGTGCAAGGTGACACAGCCTGACTGACATGACGTTGACGCTGACAGCAGTGGTGCAAGGTGACACAGAGCCTGACTGACATGACTTTGACGCTGACAGCAGTGGTGCAAGGTGACACACAGCCTGACTGACATGACTTTGATGCTGACAGCAGTGGTGCAAGGGTGACACACACCGCCTGACTGACATGACTTTGATGCTGACAGCAGTGGTGCAAGGTGACACAGCCTGACTGACATGACTTTGACGCTGACAGCAGTGGTGCAAGGTGACACAGCCTGACTGACATGACTTTGACGCTGACAGCAGTGGTGCAAGGTGACACAGCCTGACTGACATGACTTTGACGCTGATAGCAGTGGTGCAAGGTGACACTGCCCGGACTGACATGACTTGACGCTGATAGCAGTGGTGCAAGGTGACACACAGCCTGACTGATGATGACTTTGACGCTGACAGCAGTGGTGCAAGGGTGACACAGCCTGACTGACACGACTTTGACGCTGACAGCAGTGGTGCAATGAAAGTGCATTACAATGTTCTTTTTCTGAAAGGGTATATACGTTGTTTTGTTGGTTTATTCATTTTTATGGGCATGGGCATAATATTCAGTACTGTATCTCTTTTCAGTCTTAGGCAGTGACAGTGCGTGGTGGGGTTTGAGATTAATGATCTGCATAGAAAGCTGTTTAGTGTTTGGCCTTCTATAGCTAGAACAGAAATTACTGTTGTATAAATGAAAGAACCCCCCCCCCCCCCTCTCCCCCAAATTGTCACTCTTCTTGAAAGTGTATCTGACTGATATTTGAAAAAAAAAAAAAAGAGAAATTGGACTGCTACTAATTTGCATGTAAACAAGTATTTCTTCAATGTCTGACAGAAATCTCATGCTTTTATGTTTGACACTTTTTTTTTTTTTTTTTCCATTTCACTATTTCAGGATGTGTGCGTATATACACTTTGGGAACAATATTGACAAGTGTAATTTAAATGCATAATTGTTTCAGTTTATCATTTTATGCAAAGATATAAGTTTCGAAACAGATCTGTTTGACAGTTTACTATATGAAACAATTCCTTGTTTTTTGATAATTTGTTTAAAAAAAAAAAAAAGAACATCTCAGCATCAGATGTGTGGAAAAGAGGCCATCACAGACTGTTATTCCCTGATGAAGGAATCAAAACACATCACTCCTCCTTTACAGACATGGGTCTATCTGCCTATGTGGAAAGCAAAACGACTGCCTTTCAATCTGATGGATACTGCTGTCTAGTTGTCTAAGCACTAGTTGTTCCAGAGCTCTTCTGTGTTGGAGGAGCCGATCTGGACATTCACCATACAACAAACTATAAACCACTACACCACAGAGCCCCCAAATCACACCAGCTGAAAGTGTGGTGTGCGATTGACAGGTGATGTGTGATTGACAGGTGATGTGTCGGCCATGTTCTCCATTCTGTCATCAGTTTCTTTCCTGCAAGGGAAATGTCCATAGGCATCAATTTCCAAACTGTTAACAATCAGTGTTCAGTGAAACACCTTCCTGCAAGGAAAAATCCATAGCCGTCAGTTTCCACACTACGATCAGTGTTCAGTGAAACACCTTCCTGCAAGGAAAAAATCCATAGCCGTCAGTTTCCACACTACGATCAGTGTTCAGTGAAACACCTTCCTGCAAGGAAAAAATCCATAGCCGTCAGTTTCCACACTACGATCAGTGTTCAGGAAAATGATCTTAGAAATACTCCAGCATCAGGTTTCAGGTGTGCAGATGTAGAATAGCATGGCTTGAAAAGGATTATCCTTTTTTTTTTTTTTTTTGGTCCATGAGAATGAAAACCAGACATGATTATACCTTTTCTACTGCAGATATTTTGGTTAAGCTGTAAGAGGACTTGTCTTCAAAGGAATTGTTTTTTTTTTTTTTTTTTTATTTCAAATGACAAGAACACATTATTATGACCTTTTCTGGCTCGGTCTTTTTGCCCCCAGATGGAGAGGATCTCTGAATGGGTTTCATCTTTTTCTCCCACTTTTTTCACCCCTTTGGCTGAGAATGCTGTGGGATTTCTGTTTTTTCTGGTTCGGACAGTTTGCTTCTCTTGGCTGTGTGGGACTGTTCTTCATGTCAGCCCACAGTTTAAGAAGACGTGTCTTTAATGACTCCTGGCACGTTCATCAGCAATTCTTTGCTGGTCCTGGGGTTCAGCATCTTCATTTCTTGTGGAAGTCTTCCGATGGGGGAGGCTTTGTGATGTTTTGCTGGTTAGAGAACCAACACCACACAAACAAAACTGACAGTGATGCAAAACAGGCCCCAGTTAGCGTGCATTTTCAAATGTGAAGTGAACTACATGTCTGTTGTGGCAAACAGTGGCACAGGAGAACCGTGCCTGCAAGTCTCAGAGTTTGTGAAACTATATGTCTATTGTGGCAAACAGTGGCACAGGAGAACCGTGCCTGCAGGTCACGGGAGTTCATGAACTACATGTCTGTTGTGGCAAACAGTGGCACAGGAGAACCGTGCCTGCAAGTCTCAGAGTTTGTGAACTATATGTCTGTTGTGGCAAACAGTGGCACAGGAGAACCGTGCCTGCAAGTCTCGGAATTCGTGAACTACATGTCTGTTGTGGGCAAACAGTGGCACAGGAGAACCGTGCCTGCAGGTCATGGAGTTTGTGAACTACATGTCTGTTGTGGCAAACAGTGGCACAGGAGAACCGTGCCTGCAGGTCACGGAGTTTGTGATGGGGTAATTTAATGCAAGATGGACATGAGGCTTTGATTGTAGTTGTTCAGTGCTGCCAGATGTTCCCCAGTCTTTTGGGACCAGTACAGTCCACATTACCTGCTGCTGTCCATCTGTTTTCCAGTTCTTAGATGCATACATATACATATATAGATCTCTCTCTCTCTCTCTCTCTCTCTCTCTCTCTCTCTCTCTGTCTCTCTCTCTCTCTCACTCTCTCTCTCTCTCTCTCTCTCTCTCTCTCTCTGTCTCAAGCAATGGAAGCAAACAAGCAAGTTCTTTCTGTCCTGTGTTTTGGCACTGGGCCTACTTAAGGGTATTACCGGCACATGCAGACAATTATGAACTCTTACGCTCTCTGTATGTGCAAGTGCAAAGAGACACTTTGTAAAGACTTCAGGGTACTACTGGCACATCCAGACAATTCTGGACTCTTACTCCCTCTGTATGTATAAGTAAAAAGAGACACTTTGTAAAGATTTCTCCTTTTTGGGATATAGATACATGAGAGAAAAGCACAAAAGATTAGGTAATAGTCATGAACATTGAAACAGTCTGGATAGCTGACAGGGTTGCTGTGTGTTCTGTACGGGCATGAACAGAGGGACCAATGATAACATTGCATCACGGCATGAACGATGATATTGTCGGGTGCTTCAGAGCCGTCAAGATTGACGTTATTGGTCACTGTATCACAACAGCAGATTGTCTCATGTCATGCGTGTGAAGGAGGAGTGTCGTCTGTGAATTTCAGTGACGATTTTAGCGCTTAGGACTGGTCATGAAAGCGAGGACTGCACTGACTTTGTCAGGGAGGAAAGTTCCCCAGCAGCTGTCGGCATTGATTCTTCAGTGAGGCTGAAGGTTGGCACTTCAGGGAGGAAAGTTCCCAGCAGCTGTCGGCATTGATTCTTCAGTGAGGCTGAAGCCCCAGTGTTCTCTGTTTGATCTATGTCAGATTGTCGGAGGTTGACTGTTGAATTTGGCCTGATCAAGACTTTGTTTAGGATGATGTTGATTGTGTAACTGTTTTGCTAGCGAGAATGGAGGGGGAGGGAAGGGGGGGGGGGGGGGAACATGTATTTCGGTCACACATTCAGTTCTTCTTTGTCTGTGCTCTGTGGGTATGTTGTTTGATTCATAGGAACCTCTTGATCAGAGTTCTAGAACTTTTTCACTCCCAGTTTTGTCTGCCTTCCTTTAACGTACGTGGTGGCGCCGTCTGTTTGCTTCTCTGAATATCCCATTTTGGTGCTAGCTTAATGTATTTTGTGTGTGATTTAATCAGGGTCAAGGTTTTTTTTTTTTTTAACCGGGATTGTGTCACATGGGGTGTGTGGTGTGTGTGTGTGTGTGTGGGGGGGGGGGGGTTGACACTTTGCCATTTGACTGTTACCTGTGCTTGTGACAACTGAGCCATGGTGTTGTGTGTTTTTCTGTGTTTTTTGTTTGTTTGTTTTTTTTAGATTGGATGCTGACTTAAGTGTATTACGTGTTTTTTCTCTCACAGTGCTCACTGGGCACCTGCAAGTTAGGAGTGTATGCTGTTCTCTGTTTTTACCCTGAGACTCTGTGTGTGTGTGTGGTGTGTGTGTGTGTGTGTGTTACTGCGTACAAGTTCTTGTTCTTTCTTTCACGCATCATCTCTGCCGTTGGTTCGGCTGGTTGTTGTTGTAGAGGGAAAGTGATCGTAACCCCTCAGACGGACATGCCCATTTCAGATCAGAGCGGGTGACCCGGGATGAGGACATGTGGGGTCCTGGAGACAGCTGAGACAGAGCATAGTGCCCCACTTGTTCCCACCCCCCACCCACATTCCCCACCCCCAGACAGGAGAAACACCATCCAGCCCAGTCGCGTGTCCACACCCCCACCCCCAGATAGGAGAAACACCAATCTCAGCACTTTGGTGTGTCGTGGCTTTTTTTTTACGGCCCCCTTCCAGTGCTCTTAGGGTTTTTGGTGCCAGGTTCTGCGACCCATTTTCATTGGTGAACTGCTGTAGTCGCGTTTTGTCCCAGTGGAGATGCTGAAGGTGTCTTTCAGAACAAAATAGTCCCCCACCACCCCCCCCCACCCACCTTTTTCAAGTTCTGTGCTGGTAATTTCATTTTTTTTTAAGTCATCCTTATTGATTCTGCCTTTCTTTGTGTTTTTCTTTTTTTTCAATCTTTCTTTACAATCAATCTGTCATTCTGTTCTCCCTTAGTGGTCTGTTCCCCTGTCGTCGTTCTACATGTTGTGTTTGGACTTGATCATATGTACAGCTTTCATATGTTGGTTGTAGCTTGGGAAAACTGTGTGCTGAAAAGTATGCTCTGTGCACACTGCACACCAGGTGCCTGTGGTGAAAATTGTGCTCTGTGCACCTGGTGAAAATTGTGCTCTGTGCACACTAGTTGTGTGGTGAAAATTGTGCTCTGTGCACCTGGTGAAAATTGTGCTCTGTGCACAAATGGTGAAAAAAATTGTGCTCTGTGTGTGGTGAAAATTGTGCTCTGTGCACACTGCCACACTGCTGTGTGGTGAAAAATTGTGCTCTGTGCACACTGCCCACCTGCTGTGTGGTGAAAATTGTGCTCAGGGCACACACTGCTGTGTGGTGAAAATTGGTGGTGAAAATTCTGCCTATGCAAACACTGCTGTGTGGTGAAAATTGTGCTCTGTGGCACAATGCAAAACTGCTGTGTGGTGGTGAAAAATTGTGCTCTGTGCACAATGCAAACTGCTGTGTGGTGAAAATTGTGCTCTGTGCACACCTGCTGCGTGTGGTGAAAATTGTGCTCTGTGCACATGGTGCTACACCTGCTTGTGTGGTGAAAATTGTGCTCTGTGCACAATGCACACCTGCTGTGTGTGGTGAAAAATTGTGCTCTGTGCACAATGCCACACCTGCTGTGTGGTGAAAATTCGTGCTCTGCTGAACACAATGCACACCTGCTGTGTGGTGAAACATTGTGCTCTGTGACCACTGCCCACCTGCTGTGTGGTAAAAATTGTTGCTCTGTGCACCTGCTGTGCAAGTGATGAAAAGTGTGCTCTGGTAAAATTGTGCTCGGTGCAAAATTGCTGACTCCTGTGCCCAAAAACCTGTCACCTCTGTGCTGGGTGGAAATTGTGCTACAGTCACACCTGCACTACATCGACTGTTTGCGTGGAAAATCCGTGGTGGATCAGGCATGCCACTGCACACCTGCTGTGTGGTGAAAATGTGGGCGCTCTGCAACACTGCACACCTGCTGTGTGGTGCATAAATTGTGCTCAGTGCACACTGCACACCTGCTGTGTGGTGAAAATACAACGCCCGCCGTGCTCTGTGCCACAACTGAACACAACCAGCTGTGTGGTGAAAAATTGTGCTCAGGGCACACTGAACACCTGCTGTGGTGTGAAAGTATGATTATGCTACTGGTTGCCCACTACTGCAAACAACCAGCGGTGTGATTCTGCGGCTTCGCCCCTAGGGTCATTGCCAGACTATAGAGCTTTTCGGTATTCATTTCTGGTGGCATTTTGAATGCGATGTGGTAGAATTGATTTTGTACGTTTTTGTTTGTTTGCTAATCTAGGGAGAAAAGAAAAGAAAGAGGAATGCAGGTGGTGTCATTCATTACAGCCAAGTTGTTTTATTCGCAAGGTCTGTAGTGTGCCCATCATGTCGCCAGGTGCTTGTGTGTGTGTGTGTGTGGTTTTTTTTTTTTTATTGTTCTGCATGTAATTTTTTTTTTCATTGTAATGGATACGGCCTATTCAACGGACTGGGACTTTATATTTATGATTTTGACAAGCCTTGTCGAGGTGTATTACGAAAAAAACTACTTGAAACTGAAAAAAAAAAACTTGAAAATTTATGTTACTTCACAATCCCGATCGCTTAGTGCAGAAGTAGCAACTTGGTCAGGAACTGAACTTGGTTGGACTGTAACTCGTTTCCTCCTTATTTGTAAGAAATTTTTGCATACATTTCTACACAATGCCGCCACTGTCTGAACATCAGTCTCGCGTTCTCTCTGTTCTTTCTGTGT
>JADBJO010008793.1:0-7500 GCA_016801955.1 Conus betulinus
AAAACTGGCGCAGCTTCAGATAAACTCAAAAAGAAAAAGAAGAAATTACAGAAGCTTCTCCCCACTCCCCGCTTCTAACTTTCCAGCAGCAGTTTAAAGAACGACACCTAGGAAGAGGAAAACAGACGGTTTAGAAGAAACCATGCCACTAAGAATACTCAAGCAAAGAATGTAGTAGTTAACTTGTCAGATTTCGAACTCACCCCTGACCAATTCAACCTTCTGGCCCTGGGTCATAAGTTCTGTCCCACCCCAATGAGTTTGGATCATAATCAACTAACTCGAGACGTCATAGAAGCATGCCGAAAAATCAGGCTGAAAGAGATGTTCTATGACTCTGATGAAGACGATGAGACTCCTAACACTATACCCAGATTCTACAAACCTACAGGTTACAAGCCACCTAGTGGAAGAGATGCAGCCCTTGATGAATACATCAACTTACTTGAGTAAGGACTAGTCCTATCACCCTAAACAACGACCACGGAACAATCTGGACAGCAAGAAAAGGGCCGCCCTGAAAGAACTTCAAGGACTTGTCCACAACAGGACACTTCGCATCAGCACAGCCGACAAAGGGGGAGCTGTTGTCGTTCAAAACACCAGTGACTATATTGCTGAAGCTCATCGTCAACTTCTTTCCACTCAGCACTATGATGTAATTAAGAAAGATCCTTCAACACACCATTGCGAGAAATCCAACCACCTGGTGAACCGACTTCTGAATGATGACTACATCGATGAGAACACACACAAATGGGCTACTATTGAAATTTGGGAGTGTACGCTGCCATCATTTTACATGCTTCCTAAGATCCACAAAACTTTGGAAAACCCACCTGGACGTCCCATTGTCTCAGGAGTTGGTGGCCCCACTGAACGTATCTCCAAACTGGTGGACCACTGGTTACAAGACCATGTCAAGCAACTTCCGTCCTATGTGCAAGACACCACACATATGCTCCAAACACTAGACCCGTGGAACCGTGAGTTTGGGTCCTTTTGACGACAACACATACTTGGTCACCATTGATGTCGTTGGACTCTACAGTAACATTCCTCACGCCGACATGGAAACAGCAGTGAAGGCGTTTTGTTGACAAAAATGATTGCATCAACAACATACCAACAGAGCGTCTTCTGGAACTGATGAACCATGTACTATCCAACAATGTATTCCACTTTGACGGGCATTTCTACAAGCAAAAACTGGGCACTGCAATGGGCACACCTATGGCACCTACGGTGGCTTGCCTCTTCATGGGCTGGCTGGAGGCACAGCTACTGGAGAACAGCCCCCTTTCCTATCAGCCGAGAACTGTGGAAACGGTTTATAGACGACATCTTTTCTTCTGTGGTCCCGATCAACAGAAGAACTTCACCAGTTCCTTGAGTTTTTGAACCAGTTCCACCCTACCATCAAGTTCACTATGAACTATTCTAAAGAAGCACTGCCATTCTTGGACATCTTCATCCATCTGAAGCGAGGTTATCTGTACACAGACCTGTATTCCAAACCTACAGATGCTCGTACATACCTGGCCCATTCATCCTGCCACCCTTACCATACCATCAAAAACATTCCTTATGCCCAGTTCCTGCGCCTCCGCCGCCTCTGTTTCTGACATGCCAACCTTCCAGTCTCGTTGCCAGGATATGGAACGTGATTTCCTCCAGCGAGGTTACAGCCCTGCGACCATCAGGAGGCAAAAACCAAAGCCAGCCATGTTCCCCGACACGAGACTCCTCAGCTATAAGATGGAAGACAGGCAACACAACCGAGTTTCCATTCATCGTCACTCACAACCCCTCTAATCCCCCATTCCGTTCTTGGTTTGCAGAACTCCAACCTCTTCTCCACACGAGCCAGAAAATGCGAAAGGCTATGCCTTTCCCACCCATACTAGCCGAAAGAAAATCGCGGTCTTTGAGAAATCTGCTCATGCCATCAGCTCTCCCGATTCCAGATGACATCTATGCTGGATGTTTCAAATGTACAGCTGAACACTGTGTGCTTTGTGAAACCATCTAGTTGAGAGCAGAACATTCAGTAGTATGCAGACAGGAGAGACATTTACCAT
Organism: Conus betulinus; assembly: GCA_016801955.1. Taxonomy (NCBI): domain Eukaryota; kingdom Metazoa; phylum Mollusca; class Gastropoda; order Neogastropoda; family Conidae; genus Conus; species Conus betulinus. The sequence continues at coordinate 2,082 of JADBJO010008793.1, forward strand.
CCGTCATCTCGACTGTCCTGTGACAGCAGCAACATCGTCTACATGCTGTACTGCACCAACTGCCAGAGCACACAGTACATGGGTGAAACTATGCTGACACTGAAAGATCGCTTCTATCTGCACAGGTCCAACATCAAGTTGAACAAAGGTGCATGTGTTCATGTCAACAATCACTTCAACTTGCCTGAACACTCTCTGAAGAACATGAGATGCATTGTGGTGGAAAAGGTCCACAGTCTGAACAAAACCGCAAGACAGAGAAGAGAAGATTTCTGGAAGAATAAACTAAAGACAGTTTATCCTTTGGGACTCAACGGCCTTGATTCCGATGGACACTGATTTGCAGAGCGGAGATGGGGGAATCTCGGTTAACTTATGGGAGGGGTGGTGCATGATGAGGTTGGGTGGAATTCTTTATGTGATCTGCACGTGTGTGTATACGTGCAAATACTGTTATGGAATTGTCCCTGTGGCAGAGGGTCTTGGTTCTCTGGCGGACTCGGTGGTAGAGAGACACGTGGATATGCGCGCGCGCGCGCGCGCGCGCGCGCGCGTGTGTGTGTGTGTGTGTGTGTGTGTGTATGTCCGTGTGTGTGTGTGTGTGTGTGTGTGTGTGTGTGTGTGTGTGTGTGTGTGTGCGAGTGCGTGTATGTGTGCGTCTCTTTTTCTTTCTCAAAGTCTCAATTTATCTCTTAATCTCAGAACTTTTTTTTCTTTTAAATGGCAGAAACACTGACGTCATAGCTATGACAACTTTGTTCAATGCGTCAATAGTTATGACGTTCTTACCTTGTCAATAAAACAAGCCCCAGAAGAAGGCCGCACGGCCGAAAATTTGGCAAAATATTATGACATTAAGTGCGTTGTGTTTCTTTTTAATGTATTTATATATATATATATATATATATATATATATATATATATATATATATATATATATATATATATATATGTAAGATCAATCAATCAATCAATCTCTCTCTCTCTCTCCTCTCTCTCTCCTCTCTGTATTCATCTCATTGTCTGTCTGTCTGCCTGCCCGTATATGTCTAGCTGTCTCTCAGCTGACTATTGGTTAGTTTCACTGGCAGTATACACGCTCATACGCTTAACACAACTACCCTTAATCATCTGGTACCCCCCCGTAACCCCAGCTCGTACCAATGGTTCCTCTCTAGTCCGTGCTCATTATCCAATTCTTTCCCCTCTACTGTTTGTCTATACTTTTCCATCCCTCAGTTACATTACTTGGAACAGTTTCCTTGAGATTATGGTGTGATTGATCAAATGATGGATGGAGGGGAGGGAGGGGGGGAGGGGCTGAGTGGTGGTAGTGGTGTTGGTGTGGTGGTGGAAGGAGGGGATTACAAAAACAAACAAACAAACAAACAAACAAAAAAGTAGAAAAGAAATAGGAAACCAAAAGAAGAAAAAAGAACAGAAAACATAACTAAGCGAATGACATCTTCCCACGTCCTTGGCCAGTACACAGTCAAGAATGGATCGATAACTCGGTCCTCTCACCTGTAATTGTGATATTCTGATTTCCTATCATTATGTAAACTTCACACGGCAAATCACCACAAAACAGGGGCGCTTTTACCACCACACATGCCGAGGGATAAAAGGCTAACACACGTTTCCTTCCCGTTGATGCTGCTCATGTTGCCCGTTCTCGTGTTTTGTGGTGTAACAGCCATACATAAGGAAATGGACGGTAGTTTGACGTCATGATTAATTACACCTGGTGGGTGTGTTAGAATACGAGCAGTATTGTTAATTAAGCAGACGGATGACTAGCATCGATGTTTGATAGCTTTGGGAGAGACAGGGAAGAAGGAGGAAGCGAGGGGCGGAGGAAAAACGGAGGTTATCATGTGTTTTTCTCTTTTTCACTCTCTTTCCTCTCCCTCCCTCCCTCCCTCTTTGCTTCATTCGTTCTCTTTCTCTCTTCTCACTCTCTCTCTCTCTCTCCTCTCCCTCCCTCCCTCTTTCGCTGTCTCTCTCTCCTCTCTCTATCTCTCTCTCTCTCTCTCTCTCTCTCTCTCTCTCTGTGTCTCTCTCTGTCTCTGTCTCTCCCTCTGTCTCTGTGTCTGTGGTCTGTGTCTGTGTCTGTCTGTCTCATCTGTCTGTCTGTCTGTCTGTTCTCCTCTCTCTCTGTCTCTCTCTCTCTCTGCGGTCTTCTCCTCGTCTCTCTCTCTCTCTCTCTCTCTCTCTCTCTCTCTCCCTCTCTCTCTCTCTGCGTCTGGCAATCCACCGTCGTCACTCTAGCTGTACTGCCCTTTGGGGGCTCTAGAAGCTATCTGCCATTGGTCAAAGCAAGATCTCCGAAACAGTATTCATCGATCTAAAGAAACCATTTAATCTAGTAAACCACGGGATATATGTATATGTTAAGGTCTTCTTCTGGAATGGTACGTATTCCACTGTGTGTATCGGGAAGCGGTGTACCGCAATGTTCCCTTATCGCTTATCTCCTCTTTTGTATCTCTACAAATGGCATACCAGTAACTTACCACATATTAGTGTCATAAATTTGTATCTTAATTTATTTGCTGATTCCTGTAACAGCGTTAACAAAGATATGAGAGACTGTATTTCCAGTACTACAGCAGAATATAAAGACGTTCTACAATGGCGAAATCAGAATCATATCATAGTCCTCAACTCAGCTCAACTCAACTCAACTCAACTCAACTCAACTCAACTCAAAGAAGAAGAAGAAGAAGATGATGATGACGATGATGATGATGATTGCTTTGTGACTGATTTTATACTATGATCTTACCAAGTGTTTTCATAGAACGTGGTCAAAAACTTCCAATGACGTACACATTCTGAGTCTTTAACACACTGGAACTAAGACTGTATTACCAGTACTATAGCAGAATATAAAGACGTTCTACAAAGGCGAAATCAGAATCATTTCATAGTCCTCAACTCAACTCAACACAACTCTACTCAACTCAACTCAACTCAACTCAACTCAACCCAACTCAACTCAAAGAAGAAGAAGAAGGAAAAAAGAAGAAGAAGAAGAAGAAGAAGAAGAAGAAGAAGAAGAAAGAAGAAGAAGATGATGATGATGATGATGATGATCTGTCTTTCACACACTGGAACTCAAATACGCATCTTGTATATTCAGTGAGCGTCAATCTGTCAACGACTGTTCTGGGCGTTTGGTCCCGCTTTAAACTTCAAAGGGCAGGGAAGTCAGAAACTTCTGTCATCAGTCAGAGAGTTTAGATGCCCACATATAACAAGCGAGTGACCCACCTAGCCACATCTTGCGCCCAATTCGACAAGATAACACCAGCGATTGCTCGGTCTTCGTTCACATTGTCTTAAATGTTCTTTTTCTTGCCTGAAGAAGATATAAGAGGTCGAAAACGCGTCGTGCTTTGTCGTGTAATTTGTTTGTCCCCTTTTGTCTGGCGGATTACAATAATTTTCTTTTAGAAAACATCATTTTCTTTACTTATTCATCTGTGTACGTATGTAATTGTTTATGTATGTATGTATGTATGTATGTATGTATGTATGTATGTATGTATGTATGTATGTGTATGTATGTATGTATGTATGTATGCATGCATGTATGCATGTATGTATGCATGCATGCATGTATGTATGCATGTACATATGTATGTATGTATGTATAAATATATAAGCATCTCTATATTCATTTGTTTGTTTGTTTAGTTAGTTACCAAATTATTTATTCGTTTATCAGGTTTTGCCATACACTCTTGGGTGGTTCATTGACATGTTTCTTATCAGAGTGGGATATTAATCTTTAAAAAAAAAAGCAACTGTTGCTGCTTCATTATACAGCATGACACAAAAGCAGCCAAAAAAAAGGGATCTAAAATACAACGCAAAAAACAACAACAAACAAACAAAAACATTACAATAGATACACGTAGTCTCCTTTAGTTGCGAAAATCTGAAGAAAGTATGCTGAAAAAAAAAAAAAAAAACTTTCTTTATTTGCAACAGATCACTGCATCGCAAAGGTATGGGGTTTTCTCTTTCCTGGGTTACAATTCCCTCTAGGTATTGAAAGCAGAGAATGAAGCAGCAGCGCGTCTAAGCATTAATGAGAAATGGGAGCCTTCATACCACAGTCTAAGCTCTGCCTAAAAATTGAGATTTTGAGCCTTTAATAACCGAGTCGAATAAATGAGATTTTTGGGTCTTTTTGTGAAAGCTAGACGACTCTCTCTCTCTCTCTCTCTCTCTCTCTCTCCTCTCTCTCTCTCTCTCTCTCTCTCTCTCTCTCTCTCTCTCTTTCACACACACACACACACACACACCACACACACACACACACACACACACACACACACACACGCCCGCACATACGCACGCACGCACGTACGCACGCACAATTTGGTTGACACAAACGTTTATTCTTTTATCGTGGGCACCATTTCTGTATGGCATCCGCGCCCCCCCCCCCTCTCCTTCCTCCATAATGTCAGTACTTATACTCATCTCACTCACATCCATCCACCCACATTACTGATCATACTCTCCCCAACTTCCTCCCTCTTCCCTATCTCTTCCTACCACAATGTCTGTCTCTCCCCTATGTTCTTTTTCCGCGCAGCACCCCCACCCTTCCCAACTCTCTATTGTTTCCTCAATCCCACCTCACTATTTTCGTAAGAATGCTAACGCTTCTTTACCCACCCACCGACTCTCCACCTCAATCCCCATCCACTCATCCGTCTCATCCTTTGTCAATACCTCCTCCCCCCCTCCCCTCCCCCATTCTTCCTTTCCAGCCCATAACAGTCTGCTTTACTTTTCTCTCCACCTCCTTTGAATCATCGGCAGCCCTCCCCCTCTCCCCCTCCCACTCCTCCCTCCGTCTTTCCACCCCCTCTCTCTCTCTCTCTCTGTCTCTCTCTCTCTCTCTCTCTCTCTCTCTCTCTCTCTCTCTCTCTCTCTCTCTCTCTCTCTCTCAGCAAGCGGCTATCTTTGTCTGAGAAGCTTGCCATTTCCGGGACACATTGCATCTCCTTAGTTGCAATAAAATGACACTTCAGGTCTGTGATTGGTCCCCGTGCACCAGGCGGAATTCTCTGGGTACTGCATGGAAAGTATTGACGTTTTTCCCCAGTCCTCTCTGGAAATCTCATGCCCTTGACTTCAATCTCATTTTCGGCGGCGGTCATTTTCTCATAAAGCGTGCTTCTGGGGAACGTTAGGTGATCTATGTAGCCACTATGGTGTGATCAGAAAATCATCTGCATCTGACAAGATTCGCACAGAGAGAGAGAGAGAGAGAGAGAGAGAGAGAGAGAGGGGAGAGAGAGAGAGAGAGAGAGAGAGAGAGAGAGAGAGAGAGAGAGAGAGAGAGATGATATGAAAAAGAAAAACTGACGAAAACGTAAAAATGTTTTTCATTGAT
>JADBJO010008793.1:20000-22500 GCA_016801955.1 Conus betulinus
GTCATCGATTCTACTGTATTAACAAAAATACAAAACAAACATCATAAAAAGATGTGCTCCGGCATGCGGTCGTAGTGATCATTACCCCGTCTGCATCACGTGGTGCAAAAATCGTGTAAAAAATCCCAAAGGTAGGTCATAAAGTCATATATCATAGAAGTTTCAAAACCTTTCAGACAGATGATTTTCTTTCCGATTTGGTGAAATCACCATTGGATTATGTTTATTAACTCAGAGATCCAGATAAGCTGCTGAGTTTTGGATTAGCGCGTTAACGTCTGTATATAACGAACATGCTCCATTTGTAAAGAAAAAGGGTCAAACAAGAAAGAAAACCACCATGGATTACAAAACAAATTCACATGGAAATTGATAAAAAAAATCATCTAGAAGAATGTCAGGAACTCTTCAGGAATGTAGGAAACGGAGGAACAGAATGAAATCATAAAACGTCTATCGAAACGTAACTATTTCAAAAATATGTCAGTCTCCACAAAAGATTCACGTCAAATTTGGAAAGCGTAAACATGTTGAATATCAAATACATATCTCAAAGCCAACAAATTGTTACAGATGTATCAGCACATCAGTTAAATACCGTTTTACAAATATTGCTGACAAAGTGATATTAAATGACAAATCGAGTCAAAACGATCTCAACTACTTAAAAAATATGTCGATACAAAAGATGTTCATTTTCCGTTCAGCTTACAGCCAGTGACTGTTTTGGATGTAAGTAAATATATTTCACTCTTCAAACAATCCAAAACATGTGATTTAGATGGATTAGATGCGAGAATGTTGAAAGATTCACGTCCAATTATCATCGACACCTTGAAATGTCATATAATTTGTATTAGAAAAACGAGTTTTTTCCATCACAAATTTAAGAAAGCCAAAGTCATTCCTCTTTATATATCAGGAGATTCATCAAACCCTTCAAATTACATACCTATTTCGATTCTGTCATTTCTTTCCAAACCTATTGAAAAACACCTACAGAAGTGTCTGTATTCTTACCTTTTTTAAAAAACAATCTTTGCCATGAAAATCAACCAGGCTTCCGTGCAAACCATTCCTGTCATACGACATTCATACAAATTATTGATAGTTTACTGTACAGCATAAGTAAAAATGAATTTATTGGCATTATCTTTGTAGAATTTGAAACAAGTCTTTGATGTAATTAATCATTCCTTGTTCTTGTAAAACTGAAATTCTACAAATCATCTCCAGAATTTATTTGTCTTATATCATTTTCCCTATCTGATAGGAAACAGTGAGTTATGCTAAACAATCAAACATCTTAACTAATGTCCGTTGGATATGGAGTGCCACAAGAATCAATCTAAGACCCCCCCCTTTTCTTCTCCATCTACGTAAACGACTAACATTGCTTTCTTAAGGTAATTGTGAAATGTTTGCAGATGATACATCTATTCATTCAAGTGATTCTGATGCCTATAAACTTACAAAAGAACTCCAAAATGATATTGAAAAACTCTCACTGATTGGACCCAATTAAACCACGTATCTATAGATGCAAATGAAATCAAGTGCATGTACGTATGTGCGCGACAAAAGAAAATTCAAAGAATGACTTCACAGATCAGCTCATTATTTCAGTGTGATAATAAATTGAAGAAGTCGACATGCATGAAACACAGGGCGTCACTATTGACAAACACTTATCATGGACTGACCTCTCCACGTGCCTAGTTAAAGCTTTTTCCAACAAGATATTTCAGTTGGCTAAAATAGTAAACAACAACAACAACAACAACAACAAATTTGATGTAGATTCCTGGATGCTTTTCTTTAATGCTCATCTTCTATCAATCAGAGACTGTGCTTCAACCTTATGGGACGGTAGGAGGGACACAAACTTAAAACTGATTCACCGTTTGTATAAAAGAGCGCTAAAACTAGTAATGTTGAAATCAAGCTCTCTAGCCGCTGAAGACCTGAACGACAAGCTCATCTACAACAAATCAGCCTGCATGTACAATGTTCTGAATGTAAAGGCTCCTAAAAAGATAAGAAAAACTGTCAAAATTAATCGTTACAGGCATCAACATGTAATATCGCATCCGAGGCTTAAACGTGATCTATGTAAATCCAGTTAGTTGTACTCTGATGGTGTTTTTGTGGAAAAGAAGAAGAAGAAGAAGAAAAAAGAAGAGAAGAAAAAGAAACACTCGAAGTTAACGGGGAGGACCCAGAGAAGCACTGTCTTCACCTGCCTTTAGAGCAGTCCTGTACCACCCTTGGAGGCCTGCACTGTGTTGACGATGGGTACAGGCACGTGCACTACACTCCATTAAACGTGATCTATGTAAATCCAGTTTGTTATATTCTGATGGTGGTTTGTGGAACAGTTTATCAACAACACTAAAAAATATGAAGCGCAAATTCCAATTCAAGAAAAACATGAAAGCTCATCTAGACTGCAAAACCGAATGTGCGGAGTAAAGCATATCACTGAATGCTTCCGTCTAAT
>JADBJO010008793.1:35000-37500 GCA_016801955.1 Conus betulinus
GATTGCCGTACATTTTAAGTCGAAATCGAGGGATGTTGAGCAGAGTGTTGTCGGTAGAAGAACGCAACTGCCTAGAAGGAAGATAGAGATGAAGGAAATCAGAAAGGTAGGAAGGAGCTAAGCCATTCAAAGATTTAAAGCAGAGTACGGACAGTTTGTAATCTATTCGTTTTTCGACCGGCTGCCAGTCAAGAGAAAGAAGTAAGGGAGTGACATGAGAAGATATGGATTGTCTGAGAATCAAACGAGAAATAGAAAATCACCTCAAGTTCATCTACCAATGATACTTCAATGCTAAAAGCATGGTCACATATCAAATTTTGCGTTTGTTGAGTATTTCTATAAAAAAAAAAATGTTTTCACAATACTTCCAAATTGCCCCTAACAGAATTTCGAGGTTTTTTTTTCCCCCTTACTTCTTAAAAGGTTTCAGGAATAGATTTGTGTTATGCTTCAAAACACGCTGTGGGAAATAATGGGTTTTCTGGTGAGGTGTCGCACATGTTAACCATTGGAAAAAATAAATGGGTCGAACGGCTTGGGAGGGAATTCCGGGAAGAGAACGTGGAAGATGGGGGAAGTGGGGGATGCAGCATCCCATACGCTCCTTAATTAAGACTGTTTCTCTGTCTGCTTCGCTGCCTGTCTTTTAAGCACTCCTATATCAGCGCGTGCAGGCGTGAGCGCGCCCGCGCACGACACACACACACACACACACACACACACACACACACACACACACACACACACACACACACACACACACACACTCACACGCATGCACGCACAGACATACAGACACACAGATGCACACACACACACACACACTCACACACACACACAGATACACACACACACACACACACACACACACACACACACACACACACACACACACATCTCTGATTTTTCTTCTCTCCCCACAGTCTTCACACATTAGGATGACAGCTACCGCCATGTTTCTTTACATTTCCGGTGAAGATGCCACCTTTCCACACCTTACCCACAGCATCCATCGCCCCACCAGCCCTACTCCCCCCCCACCCCACCCGCGCCCTTCTTTTCCCACCCCATTTCCCTCCATCCTAACCCCCACGCATTTCCTCTCCCGTCCCCTCTCAAGTAGACGCTTTATCTTCTTTTTTTTCAAAACTTGGTACCTTTCCAGAAACAAAACAAAACAAAACAAAACAAACCGAAAAAGAAACAGCATGCCCTTTTGAGGGTTGACCTATCTCCTCTGTGTTCACTGTTCTGCCCCCTTCCCCTTCATTCCAGCTTCATCACCCACAGCCACACCCAGACATATCCTGCGATACCAAATTGTAACGAGGCCACCCACTAGAAGAAACACAGCACCGCTGTTAAGTCACATCCTTGGTGATCTGTCCTGATCCAGATTATGCAGAGGGGGTCACCTCTTAGAGACCTTTGGACGACAGTAACCGCTTTAATCTCGGAGCCAGCGGTGAGTGAGTTTGACCCTATGAAGGAACTAGGTGGGTGGGTGGGTGAAAGATAGCACCTCAGTGGGAGGTTCCAGTCGTTCTGTTTGAGTCTTTAGCACACACCGCGGCATGATGAAGACTGGTTGGGGCCAGAAATCCCACAAACCAAAGCCTGCGCTCAGATTCGGATCCACGACACCTGGAGACACTGCAGCCTGCATGCCTGTCACGCTCATTAGGTACTGCTCCACTGCAGCTGGCGCGCCTCCGGTCAGAATATTTCCAAATGAGGAAGACAATCAGAAAGTAGGCCCAAACGAATGGCGAATGACAACAACAACAACACAACAAAAAACAAAAATAAAACAAAAATGAAACAAAACAAACAAAAAAACAAACAAAAACAAACAAACAACAAAGGTAACTCTGATCAAATACAGAGTAAAAAGTACTATCTTTTATACATAATTTCAGTACACATATTCACACACACACACACACACACACACACACACACACACACACACACACACACACACACACACACACACACACACGCACGCGCACGCACGCACGCACACAGATGCAAACAACTCGCGCACGCGCTCGCACGCACGCAGAGACCAACCACTCATGGAAACAGAGATCCACGCAAACATACGCACGAGCAGACACACATCACCTTAAGATTATTATTGTCACTGCCTGCCCCCATCCCCTCCCCTCTTTTCCCAGTACTCAATCCAAGCACAAAGCCCAAACGCATAGCTACCCCTTTCTGGCAACTCCCACCCAGCCCCCCCCCTCCCCTCCTCTGGTTTGCATCCATCCCTCGCCACACTCCAACCTGTGCCCTCCCCCCTCCCATTCCTGCTCCCTCTGATTACCTAACTTAACACAAAATATTTCTTTCCAGCCTCCACCCTCCTCTCAAATTTGTCTTCTCCCCAACACTTAATACTTGAGAACTGGAAAACTAGATACACCCGAAGGCACAGGTAAGAACCAGAGAAGTACTGCCCTCAACCGCTGAGCAAACCAGCTGAGAGCAA
>JADBJO010008793.1:60000-65000 GCA_016801955.1 Conus betulinus
ATTTTGTTTTTTCATTCTGAGCCTATTTACTTTATATCACAACTGGGATTAACTGAAATGAATCCAATAAAAAAAAAACAACAAGAAAAGAAATCAAACTGAGTAGACACTGCATAATATAAACAAACGCAGTTCAGGCGCACAGATCAAGGCATCCAGAGCCCCACGGTGGAATATCTCTAAAATTGAATTGATCCGACAAACACAAAATCATGGATCAAGATTAAAAACAAACCACAAACGAAGTTAAAATCTTACCAAGAAATGAAAATCCTACCGAACAGATTGAAACACAAAACTCAGTGTCCTATATCATCCTCCGAGATGCGTGCATTTAAGGCATTACTACAATGAAAGATGTATTTTTTTTAACACTGAATAGAATTAAACTTAGAATAGGGTTGATTACTATGTTTGCATGCGTCGTCACTGGAGCATTATGGTTGGCATAGGTTGTCTTCCCCCCCCCTCCCCCCCCCCCCCCCCCTTTAATCCTCAGGCCATCATCTTTTAGTCCACCAGTTCGTTTGTCAGATACCAGTATTTGTTGCCTTAATATACTTCATCATTGACGGGATGTAGCGCTGACAAGAAACAACATTAAAAAGAACAGCAAAAATTCCGCCCTACTTATTTGATATTTTTGTTTATGCCGCAGGTCGTGAAGTCGTCAAAAACAGATTAACATGCAAAAGAAGACAAACAAACAAGCAAAACAACTACATCACAGCAACGACAGAAAAACAACAAAAGCAACAAGAAAGAGATATGTGAATATTCGCTAATTTTAAAGCTATAGACACTAGCTCAAAGGAGGGGAGAAAAAAAGAAAAGAAAACAGGCACACTTATGTTAGCATTTAATGTATCCATGAATGTAAGAAAACAAAGGTAAACTGAAAGAAGGTAAGAAAGAAAGAAAATTGCCACAAGCGAAAGAACAGCAGCAACAACAACAAGTACAACAAATCAAAACAGCAAAAACAACGACAAATTCGCCTGGTATAGAAAACATACAAAACGGACTGACAGATATTAATGTTTTCACCTAGGGCCGTTTGCCTGCCTGTCAGGAGAAAAACAAGAAGTCTGCAACTGATTTGATCACATCTTGATAAAAAGATGGATTATCCCGTCTGGAACTACGCAACCGATTTTTGATGGATCTTTATAGGAAGGAGGAATCTCGTGTCTGTCTTGAAGATTACACAAGAACTATGCAACCAATTTTACTTGTAAAATGATGCAAAGTGACGTTCATCAGGAACTATGCAACGGATTTCAGCATATCTTAGTAAAGATGAAATGCCGAGCCAGTTAGAAAGAATATAAAGATTTAAACTTCTGACTGTCATAGTAAGGAGGAATAGACATGAAAAATACCGTCATTTTCAATCAATAATAATAAAGAGAACAAATATGGCGTCTGTCTGAAACAGCTCATAAGAGAAACCATACAACCGATTTTTTTTTTTAAACAAATGATAGTTGCGTGATGAACATGACACGGTTGATCTATGATTCAGTCAATTATTACAAATGCTCCACTGAACAAGAGAACACGATGGAGTCCGTGTGACAAGTTAACCAGTATCTATGAAGTAAGGGATACTGAAACATTTTCTCAAGCATGTAGATGCTGGTATGAAATAAGGAGTATTGAAACCATATTTTCTTAGGTATGTAGATGCTGGTATAACGCAAGGAATATTAAAACTTTATTTTCTCAAATTTGTAGATTCTAGTATGAAAGTAAGGGATATTGAAACCTTTTCTCAAATATGTAGATGCTAGTATGAAGTAAGGAATACCGTATTTTCTCAAATATGTAGATGCTGGTATTCCGTATTTTCAGTTTTTTATTTCAAGCTGCGTGGGAAGTAACTTTTCAGGTCCTTATACCTACTACCATTCCCCTGGTTGTAAATGCACGTATTTTCTCGTACGTTGACCCATAGGATTGATACAGGACCCCATCGATAGTGGTAGGGGTCTACGGTCTCCCGTGTGTACCTTTTTTATTTTTAGATAGACAGAATGAGAGACAGGCTGGCAAACAGACTGTCTGAACAGACATATCGAAGGCAAATAAAAATGTTAAAGGCATTGATTGATTACCAATGAATTTAAAAAGAAAGATGGGTGGGGCAGAGGTGAGGTGGGGGTGGTGGGAGCAATACGAATGAAGATATTAGCAGACAATAGCTTCTTATAGGGAAGTAAAACAAACTGAAAGATGAACGACTATAAATGGAGAAAGAAATACATGAAAGAATATTGTACTAATGATGCCAAATAAAAACGAGCAAAACTAAATTGTGAAAATAGAATACAGATTGTTTTTTAAATGACTAAACCAAGGAACGAATATACCTACATATATGAAGAGATGGAGAGAAGGATACGAATACGGAAATTTTATTCATGTATATGCTATTACTCCTCATAAAGGGGTGCATGATAATGACAATAATCAGAGAGAGAGAGAGAGAGAGAGAGAGAGAGAGAGAGAGAGAGAGAGAGAGAGAAGGCAAAACGGTGTTTGTTTGTTTTTTTTAACCAAGGTGTTGAGATAAGCAAATATGAATTTTTTTTTCCACTCAGCCCTGAGAGAGAGAGAGAGAGAGAGAGAGAGAGAGAGAGAGAGAGAGAGAGAGAGAGAGAGAGAGAGAGAGAGAGAGAGAGAGAGAGAGAGGGCAAAGCAGGTTTTGTTTTTGTTTTTGTTTTTGTTTTCTTTTAGAACAATTTACGAATGTCAATACGGACGGGCTTCTTTGTATGAATCCAGCAGTGCATGTGCACTCTTGTGTGCGTGTGCGTGCGTGCGTGCGCGCGCGCGCACGCGCGCGTGTGTGTGTGTGTATCTGTGTCTATCTGTGTGTGTGTGTGTGTGTGTGTGGTGTGTGTGTGTGTGTGTGCGTGTGCGTGTGCGTGTGCTGCTATTATATAAAGAACAGTGGAGAATAAGTACAGAATGTTCACCAAATTGTTCGCTTCAAGCGCAGATGTTCTCTGTGCTCTTACAGGCAGTCCTTGAGCTTGTCGTGTACAAAGATATTGCATAGTTCTTGTATTTCTCCATGCAGGAAAAAAATATCTTCGGCCATGGCGTAAATCGTTCATCTCTCTCTCTCTCTCTCTCTCTCTCTCTCTCTCTCTCTGTGTGTGTGTGTGTGTGTGTGTGTGTGTTGTGTTTAGATATTATCATCTCGTGTGTTCTTTGTGAAGTACAATGGAACGGCTTTTGAATTATCTGCCGTTCTTCTTTAACCTTCCACTTGCTCCTTTCCTTCCCCAAATCGCTTCCATATTCGGAGCATAGATCCAATTACTGAAAGGGCATAATCATGCTCTTTTGCATGCACAACGCGTGCGTGCTCATGTGTGTGTGTGTGTGTGTGTGTGTGTGTGTGTGTGTGTGTGTGTGTGTGTGTGTGTGTGTGTGTGTGCTCGCGCGCATACGTGCGTGCACGCGCGCGCTTACGTGCGTACGCATGTGTGTGTGTGTGTGTGTGTGTGTGTGTGTGTGTGTGTGTGTGTGTGTGTGTGTGTGAATGTGCGCGCGCGTGTGCGTGTGTGTGTGTGTGTGGTGTGTGTGTGTGTGTGTGTGTGTGTGTGTGTGTGTGTGTGTGTGTGTGTGCGTGCGTGAGTGCGTGCATGTGTGTGTGTGTGTGCGCGCGCGCGCGTGTGTGTGTGTGTGTGTAGGCTGAACTGATTCAATATACGCAGAAGATCATCTACTAAATTCATATTAAGCCTCCCCCCCTGCCATTATTGACGACAGTGATTGCTGCAATTCCCATTATTGACGATACTAACTGCGTAGTTCACGAGTAGTGTGAGTAACGCACCCCGCCCAGAAGGCTAGCATCTAGACGTTCATTGGATAGTCCCTTGGAACTCAGTGACACTGAAGATGTGCCTGGAGGCAGCAGACAACGAGCTGTCGGCATAAATGGCCTCACGTTTCCAGCGTGGGATGTTCCTCCAGACTTGATTCATGAATATGATAGTTGGCGAGAGAACCTCGCTGTGATGCACTTCCTCTTGTGGTTTTCTTTTCGTATTGGATTTCTGGTCGTTACACCTTCGCTCTTTTGATGGTAGAATAGCTCAAGGTCCTGCCGCACAAAATACATTAGTGATTTCGTCTGGTCCAGATGCTCTTCTTAAAGTCTTTATTTCTGTTTCGACCTCATTGATTGCATACCGGAGGACCATCGCCTTTTCACGATGGACAAGAGTTTGGGCACTGGTTCTGAATTTTTCTCCCTCATTTCTCTGTCGTTTAGCTTTTGATGAAATTTGATAATGCTGACTTTCCGGAAGCCGTACAGAGATAGCTAGCAGGTTGGATTTCTGACAGTAACAGCCCAGGCGGTGAAGAATGACAAAATAGTGAGGTGGCACGTCATTTTTTTTTTTTTTTTTTTTTTGGGGGGGGGGGGGGGGGGGGGTTGGTGTTTTTTTTTTTTGTTTTTGTTTTTGTTCATAGTTTTAATAAGCTTTCAGAGTTTCTGTCCAACTTCATTTAAATTCTTCAGATTGGTGGGTTTGGAAATGTCAGGTAGAAAATTGATAGTATTTTGCCTGGCCTGATAGTGTGAGGGTGGCGAAGTTGATTCTGGTTTAGCCTCATGCTGTGGTTACTTCGTTTCCTTTTTTTCTGCTTGTCCAATATGGTCTCCAGTCGGTTTCTTTGTTTCTTGGCGTCTATCAGAGGAAAGCCACCATAGATATCTCTTTTTTGTGTCTTTGCTTCTTTGTGTTTTGCTTCTTGCTTTTCTTTTTTCCCCTTTTTTTCTCAATTTCCTTCTACCGCCTCTTAGCTGGAGTGTTGACTAGCCCATCACAGGACAGCAGTGGCGTTGGATGTAGATTGAACTCTGACACCTCCCGTGCCATTACAAAAAGGCAGGGTCCCAACAACAACGGTTCCACGTGCGATGTCGTTGGCCAGTCTGTCCTCCAAGACCACTGACCATTCTTCTACAGGTGATC
>JADBJO010008793.1:70000-72500 GCA_016801955.1 Conus betulinus
AAGGAAGTCAATTATGGGAACCAGGAAGAAAGAAAAGAAAGAAAGAAAAAGAAAGAAAGAAAGAAAGAAAAAAGAAAAACAACAAACAAACAAACAAACAACGAAAGACCATTGAAATCTGTAAATCCATGGGTCCAGGTTGCAGTCTGTATTTCTTGGTTTCAGAACAGTTTGATATTACTGCTACACGTATGCATGCATCCATTTGTGTACATTGTGTGTGCGCGTTCGCATGCATGCATGCTCCTCTCTCTCTCTCTCTCTCTCTCTCTCTCTCTCTCTCTCTCTCTCTCTCTCCTCTCCTCTCTCTCTCCTCCTCTCCTCTCTCTCTCTCTCTCTCTCTCTCTCCAACTCTCTCCCTCTCTCTCTCTCTCTCTCTCTCTCTCTCTCTGTGCTCTTATTTCATGACAAAAAAAATTTATTATTTGAACAGAATATTCAAATGCCTCATTCAAATGCACATACACATGCTCTGTAAAAGCGGTCTGTGAACATGTCTTTTCAATAAGATTATACATTTATTCCATTTCGCAATATTGTACGACAATAGCATAAATTGACAATTTTATCATGTAACCTCTCTCTCTCTCTCTCTCTCTCTCTCATCCTCTCTCTCTCTCCTCTCTCTCTCTCTCTCTCTCTCTCTCTCTCTCTCTCTCTCTCTCTCTCGTGTGTGTTGTGTGTGTGTGTGTGCGTGTGTGTCTGTCTCACTCTGTCTCTCTTTCTCTGTCTCTCTCTGTCTCTCTCACTCACTCATCTCTCTCTCTCTCTCTCTCTCTCTCTCTCTCTCTCTCTCTCTCTCTCTCTCTCTCTCCCTTTAGAGATACGAGTAACACCCATTGTTAAAACGTGTTATACTATCTCGGGTAGTAGGTTTATATACTGGAATCCTACAGTGAAGAAACACCTCATTTATTTTCAACAGTCTAGACAAAACTGAACCTTTGGACCCCAAGGAGTTATATATCAGACAACAGTCAAATAGGAAACGCACATCTGTATGGGATTTGAATGTCTCTTTTGAAAGTGTAAGTTTCAAAGGTTCAGAAATCATTTCACAATCACCATCGCTAACCCACATAATCATAGTAACGGTATCGGTATATCTCTACTGGCAGTTATCAATACCGGAATGCAAATAATGACGAGAGAGAGAGAGAGAGAGAGAGAGAGAGAGAGAGAGAGAGAGAGAGAGAGAGAGAGAGAGCTTTTTATTGAAGGGTGTGTTGGCCTGTAGTTCGTTTCCCTTTTTGTGTGATTGTGGTTTGTTGCTTTTTTTTTTTTTTTTTTTTTTTTGGTTGGTTAGTTGGTTGGTTGGGTGTTGGTTTTTTTTTTTTTTTTCAAAATAGAAATTGTCCAAACGTACAACAGATTCGTGCGTCTTGGAAAAAAAAGATGGAATTGAGAATATCTACGTAACTGTTGTTTGTCTGAGTGCAGGGTAGATAAACACAATGACGACAGCAGACCCACTAAAGCTTCGTTCTACTTTTGCCTTGCTTCTCAATATGAAGATGCACTGAAAAGCGGCGGTGAATTCCCGTTTGGGAGCTGAATTGTGGTATCACTTTCAGACTGGCGCTCTAATGGAACAGACAAATAAAACGAAGCAGTTAATAGCAGATGGTATGTTCTGATGGAAACAGGGAAAGATCGTGCCGATGTCTTCTGATTCTTCTTCTGAAGCTGGCGGCTTTTCCTCCACAGACCTCAGTGGTCTGGCATCTGTTGGCAGCAAGTTGATGCTTCACACGGACGGCACAAAACGCTCTGTGTCCAAGAACCTTGAGGCACTGGCCTCGTTTCACTCGGAGAAAAACAGTTCATTACCGGGCCACTGTTTCCCATGTCGTGAACAACAGGAATCATTCCAGACTTTGGGGATTCTTGAACCGTCTCCTCTCCACAGTGAAGTTCCAGACAACCCGCAGGGAGTGCTGTCCTTTTGATCGAGTGGGAGCTGTCACTGAGGTCCAAAAAAAAATCGATTCGTTTGGAGACTGGCAACATGCGGAAGACTGTGCATGCACGTTTCCCGTGATATATCACCTGAAGCTATGTTGCAGACTGCTTCAGGACAATCATAATGACTCACAAACAGTCCCTACTCTTTTTCTAGTTTGAAATGACTACACTGAACTACGGTCAATGATTCTTCAACATGTTTATGAAATATCTGCCTTCTTCGTGTGACAGTCGATGTTTTCTTCAGCAACTGATTTGTTTTCTAATTTTCAACCCGTCTGTACTTATTACATTCTGACCTAGCGCTTTTATAGTCACGGGTTGGTCTTCGATGTGGGCTGGTAGCGTAGAAAAAAATGGTATGAATATTCTTCCACGGTCAGAAACAAAAGGCAATGAAGATCCCAGAACCATTCATTCCTTTCGAAAGCTATCCACAATGTTGTTTCTGTAGTGGATCCAGGTGTCGCCAAGGTACATGTTGCTGGGATCCTCTAAATTAAGAAATGTTCGGTGGACGATTGAATTGATATGT
>JADBJO010008794.1:0-2500 GCA_016801955.1 Conus betulinus
TATTCTCGGTTAGAGACCCAGCTCTAAGCGCTTTTGCAATCCCCACGTCGTTTACACAACGGGCTGCCTACCTGGGTAGTGCCGACTGAGAGCTTTCCAGCTGGCGTTTCATTCAGTCGTTTCCTGTGTCATCCAGTCAGTATCGTTCAACATCGTTCACTCCAATTTCCTTACTTCCTTCGTTCTTTCCATTTCTCACGTAGAGTGTATGCTACGTGTAACGTGTCATCCATACCAACGGCCAAACTGGCCTACTCTTTCCGAATGTTGGTGATGGGATTTTACGTGTGTGCAAGACGTTATGCATGCGTTCCACACACGGAACCTCGGTTTATCGTCTCATTCGAAGGACTGTATGGGAAATGGAGTCAGAACCAATGTTAACCCCGAGGGAAAAATCCCCCCTGTACCGAAACGCTGCGGCGGAGAGTCAAACCGCAAACCCCAGGATCACGAGTCCGGCACTCTTCCAACTGAGCTATTCCGGCTCCATGCAAAAAAAAAAAAAAAAAAAATGCAAGGGAATATATAAACTCTTCCAGGCCAGACCATGGCAATCTAGTGCCTCATAACTAATGAAGACTGGGAGTCAACACTGTAGTGGCAATCTTCACTCAAACTGGTTCAGTAGCTAAGCCATTATTATTTTCTGGGGTAGGTGTGTTTATGTGTGTTCTGGATCACTGAATCGGACTTACGTGAAACGACGTCTCCTTTGAGAGATTGCCCCCAATCTCTTTTTTTTTTTTTTCTTTTTTTTTTTTACGTTGAATTCTGCTTCCAACGAACCTACATATAAAAACGGTTTTTGATATCCATTAGCATAGTTTTTTCTATCCACTTTCTTAATACACACACACACACACACACACACACCACACACACACACACACCACACACACACACAGAGAGACAGACAGACAGACAGACCAGATAAACAGACAGATAGGCCAACAGACAGACAGACCAACCCGATTGACAGACAGACAGACAGACAGACAGACATAGAGACGCGAACTTTTCACAGTTCAACCTGATCAGCAGACTACACATGCGATCTGGAAACTTTAATGGGTTCCCCAGTAGTCGTTTTCATGCCTCGGGGATCAAATTACAAACGGCGCTTTTATCAATTCCCACAAAATCGCCTCCCACCCCTTCTCTCTCTCTCTCTCTCTTCTCTCTCTCCTCTCATCTCTCTCTCTCTCTCTCTCTCTCTCTCTCGCTCATCTCTCTCTCCCTCTCTCTCCACAAAACCAGTAACGTTCTACGCCTTTTATGCTCGTTACTGTTTTTGCCTGAATGGGTCATTGCCTCAATGGGTCATTGCCTCAATGGGTCATTGCCTCAATGGGTCATTGCCTCAATGGGTGATAAAGCGGTGGCCCTAACTTCTCTCTACTTGGATACAGACATCGTAATGTATGGCGGGGCGTCGTTTGCGAGCTGCATCCACGGACTGTTTCAAAACTGAAGTAGTTTAGGATGATTTGGTTCAAAGAAAAAGTCATCCTTCATCTGCGTATCAACGACGAGGCGAGATGTTCTGTCTGGCAGAACCAGATAATAGACTTATTTCAAATAAGTCAATTCTAGGTACGGGAACCTTGGATTTTGCTGAACTTCTGTACTTCCTACAAAACTCTGGATGGGGTATATTGCGGAGATAATTCAGATGCAATCTTTTTAGGAGAATTGTTTTTATTGATTTGCAAACATATCCTTTAGTAGAAGAAATCCAACTTGAATATAATTAGGATCTGTTCGGCTGGAAGATTTCAGGAGAACCGCTGCAAGTGCACGTTTATAGATGTCGACTAATGATTTTCATTTGAATCTGCGCTGGCTTGGGTCTGGCACTGTCAAATAGTAACTGACTGTAGAAATTATGTATGCATTCAGGAATACTTTTCTGGCGCGAAAGTTCAAAAAGTGGTTATCCCTGCGCAACTGATAATATTTGTCGGGATATGTTTTGCACAATGTTGTGTGATGTTAGCATTCCATTGAAATAGGACAATTGTCTACCTCTTCAATACTTACACTGTCCAAATCTTAGATAAATGTTAGCGAACCGCTTAAAGAAAAACAAAAAGTGGACAAACGAATCACAAGACAAAACACAACGCGTTTTGACCTCTTAGGTCTTCTTCACGCAAGATACAAAACGATTAGAACGACGAAAAGGAACGAACAACACCTTCAACCTCTATCTTGCGCTGAAGTGATTGAAGGTAAGTGATTGCTCGTTCATTTTCGCTGTTCTAATTGTTTTGCACCTTGCCTGAAGAAGAACTAAGAGGTCGAAACGCGTCGTGCTTTGTCTTGTGATTCGTTTGTCCATTTTTTTCTGCTTGTTTGCTTGTTTGTTTTTTGCTGCGGTTCGCTGACATCTATTTAAGATTTGTTTAGATTTTCGCCTGCAGTCGTCTCACTTTGCAACTAGATCTAACTTACACTGTTGTTAAAAAGATACAAGGGGGGTATTTTATATTTCGTG
>JADBJO010008794.1:10000-12500 GCA_016801955.1 Conus betulinus
CACACTCACACCACACACACACACACACACACACACACACACACACACACACACACACACACACACACACACACGCACGCACGCACGCACACACACACACACACACACACACACACACACACACACACACACACACACACACACACACACACACACACACACAACACACACACACACACACACACACACACACACACACACACACACACACACACACACGCACACACACACATACACACACACGCGCTGTAGCGGGTGCGCGCATGCGCACACATACGTACAGAGAGAGAGAGAGAGAGAGAGAGAGAGAGAGAGAGAGAGAGAGAGTGAAACAGAGAGAGAGAGAGAGAAAAAGAGAAAAAAACAGAAACAAGAGAGAGAGAGAGAGAGAGAGAGAGAGAGAGCTAGAGAGAGAGAGGAGCAGAGAGAGAGAAATGAGCAGAGAGAGAAAGAGAGAGAGAGAGAGAGGGGGGCAGAGAGAGAGAGAAGAGAGAGAGAGAGAGAGAGAGAGTGAGAGATTAATCTAAGTCAAGTAGTTTAAAGAGAGACCCCCCCCCCCCCCCCCCCCCCCCTGCGGTTATACCTACTGAGGGTTCCTGAAGAGCACGGGCCCAAGGGTCGATCTCGCCCTATAGGGTTTGGGAGAAGAAGGATATGACTTGTCTGCCCTTTTCCGTTTGATTCTGAGAGGTGGATTGATCGCCGATTCCTTTTCCGCCGCCCCCTAAAGAGAACTCAAGTCGGACTAGATAGTAAAAGTCGAAAGTACTTATTTGTTTATGTCCTGCGTGACGCATCACAAACTGATCGTTTTGGCAATTACATTTCCAAATCAATTTTAAGTAATCAGTATGTATTGCATATTTTCAAAAGATCTTAAATAATAAAAAAATCTTGTACTCGTATTAGAAATATAATGATCATCATTACTGCCTTGACTCACACATTACCTCCCTTCTGACAGCCTCGTTTTCATTCAACGATTATCTTGTGCTGAAGTGAATCGAGATAAGTGATTGCTCGTTCCTTTTCGTTGTCCTAATGTTTTGTATCTTGCCTGAAGAAGACTAAGAGGTCGAAACGCGTCGTGTTTTGTCTTGTGATTCGTTTGTCCACGTTTTACTGGCGGTTCGTTGACAGTTATTTAAGATTTGTTTAGATTTTCGCCTGCATGCAGTCGTCTCCCTTTGCTACTAGTCAGTTATACTATCTGTGCATCTTGAGTGACCAATGGCTGTTTTACAAGCTTTATCTATGTGTATATGAAGCATCTCCTTCACGAGTCTTACCACAAAGGACGGGCAGGATTGACAGTCAAGAGTTCTCAGTCCGAGTTAAACTTATGAAAGGGTTTTGAATAGGAATTCTAAACTATTGCTACGAAATAAAGAAAACAATTGTGGAATGCAATTGGAAAAAAAAAAAAAAAAAAAACTTATGAAAGGCCCATATAAAGGAATTATAAATATTTGTTATGACAAAACAAAGCAAATGAGGAAAACACCACTTACTTCAACACTGAAACCACGGCGTACCAAGAATATGTCACACTGAGAGAAAAGGGTCGCCTCCCTTACTTTTGATTTACTGCTTTAAAGATAGAACGGTGACAGTTCTTCCTACCAGAGGACGTTACTATTTCTGGTGCATGGGGACAAAGGTCATGGCTGAGCACAGAGGCATACAAAGAACCGTAAGCAGGCAACCCACACTATTCTTCCTGTCAGAAAGTTGCGGCCCTTGCAATGCCGACCCCCCCCCCCCCCCCCCCCCCCCCTCCCCCCTTTTTTACGTCGACCTGATTGAAGCGTTTTCAAGACATTCAAACCATGTAGTACAGTGAACAGAAAATGCAAAAAGAAAAAGAAATGCAGCTACTGCTGAACGAAAATATTGTCATGTTTGGCTGTGACAATAATTTTAGATCAGATAAAACTTTTGATTTTAATTCTGTTGCATGCCAAATTCCATATTTTACAAGTGTAAATATGACAAGGATTTACGGTTAATTCAAGCTTTTGCTGTGTATTTGAAAGCTGAGTATGAAACAGAAAAGTAGGCGGCTTGTCTTCACATGTCTCTCACAAAGTTTCTTACACAGTGGGCTCCCATATTCTTCTTTACTGGCTTAATACATTACTTTTTTCAAGGATTCCAGACGATATGGCAACGGCCAGTTTGTTTTGTTTTCTTTGTTTGAGTAATTCATTTGCTTGTTTCGGTCATTTTGTTTTATTTCATCAATTTCCTTTTTTTCCTGTGTGTTGTCCTTTGAGGTTTGCTATCCTTAATATGTTTTTGATTTGACAAAGAAACACATGTATAATGTTCATTCATAGATGATGACGATGAGTAATCATGAGGAGGATGATGATGATGATTATGTTTTGTTGTCGTTGTTAGTAGTGTGTCTTTATGCGTTTCGTAGTCCTTATTTGTAACTTGTGCTTTGTTTTGAAATAAAACATGATTCATTGAAAAAAAAAAAAAGACGTAGTGA
>JADBJO010008794.1:17500-20000 GCA_016801955.1 Conus betulinus
CCCGCGGACGCTGCTCTTCCTGAGGCCCGAGAGACAAAAACAGTGCTTGAACACACAACCATGTAAACAAACACGAGCACGCGAACTCATTATATCCTTTTCTTTCGACACATGCTGTTGGAATGTGTCTGTCCTGTGCATGTCAAAAGGCTCATGTCACTAGGAATGTTGTTGTTGTGTTGTTGTTGTTGTGTTGTTGTTGTTGTTGTTGTTGTTGTCGTCGTCGTCGTCGTCGTCGTACCCTGGCTAAAAGACTCCAGGGATCATTCGAACAGCTGAAGCACTTGAACTCTATGGTACCAAATGCATCAGCTGGGGATGAGAACATGACGTGTGTGACCGTTTTTGATTACCCCGCCACGTGGGCAGCCACACACCGACTTCGGGGGATACTGGAGACTGATAATGTTATGCTAAGAGCTTGTCACAACTGAAGACAATCCCTGCATAACTATGCAGAGCATAACAACATTGTGGTGTAGCCTTGGTGTTCTAGCCTATGTCAACTGGCCTGACACAGCATTAAGCCATAGCGGGTCACTAAGAATAAGTTGAAGTGTTTCCAAGGCAACGTACCGGCGCTGTGAATACAGGGGGGCTAATATACAATGATTGCTTGATACAGCGCGTATATATATATATATATATATATATATATTATTTTTTTTTTTTTTTTCTGACAGAATTGGAGAGCGACGGGAGAAAAATGAAATGAAAAGCAGTGCGTGAAATGGACCCTAGCTACGGAGTCGGAGAAGATATAAGCATCTCAAACGACAACTGGTCACCTAGACAACTGACTTGAGAATAAACCATAGAGACGGTAGAAGATTTTTTTTGGGGGGGAGAGAAATCATTTCATTACTGAAAATGAATGATAACCATGAACAAGATTTCAACCCCAAATATGGAATTATACTACTGTCTATACTATGAATATTTTTTGTATTGGTTATGTAAACATATTTCGTGAGCACATTGAAGAAAGCAATAAGAATACTATATCAAGATATACAGTTGTATACTGTGAGCTCATTAATAAATAAAACTTGAAATTCTTTTCAGAATAATCGATGGTTCAGGATCTTATTACCATCCTGGCTTGCTAGACTTCCTTTTCAATACAGGCATAGTTGGGTTAAAAAACATTCATGGCTTACTTCAAGATGGTTTACCTCACACATTGACAGAAAGAATGGCCGTTTCCTCTTTATGATTTGTTATGTGCTTCTCCCAAGTTTTGACCAATGCATTGGACCATTGCATAGGTCAGACATCTGCTAAGCCATAGCCATGAGACCCTTTTCTTAAGGTCTCTCATTTGATTCACTATTTCATTTATTCATCAGCTTTAAATCGTGTGCAGAACTTAACAGATGTGGTGTAGCGTATATGGACTACTCCTAACTGAGTGACACCTCTCTGAAGCAACTGAAACCGATACGGATGTGTTTTTTTCCTAAATATGATTTGCTTTCTTTTTTTTATCTGTAGCACTTTAAGATATTTGTCTGATTGATATATAAAGTTGATTTTGAAGGAAAGAAAAAAAAAAAACAAGCTGCTGCAAGAGAAACAAGGCTGTTGAAAATCTCTCTTTGTTTTTTTCATATCTATTTCTTCTACTTATGAGTATTAGTATGTGGTGGCTGCATGATAGGATGTATTCCGTCAACTTGCTTTGACTGGGAGAAAGAATTGGCACTGAAGACCTAATGATTTACCTTATATTCAACACAACCAAAAGATACATTTTGCCTCTAGAGCTTGAGACAGGAAGTATTTTCCTCCAACTACAAACTACAAAATCTCCATGCACGATAAACAGTGACTGTCTTGCATAATATCCAAAGTTCGTTACTATCACAACGAGAAGCAAGCCTCTTATGACACAAACGATCAAAACCTCCCTTTTTAGATGTAGTTGCAAAGTGAGATGACTGCAGGGCGGAAATCTAAACAAATCTCAAATAAATGTTATCGAACCGCGAAAAAAAAAAAGAAAGACCACACACACACACACACACACACACACACACCACACCACACACACACACACACTATCACACACACCCACACACACACACACACACACACACACACACACACACACACACACACACACACACACAACACACACACACACACACACACACACAACACACACACACACACACACACACACACACACACACACACACACACACACACAACACACAACAACAACAACAACAACAACAACAACAACAACAACAACAACAAACAAACACAAACAAACAAACAAACAACAACGTGGACAAACGAATCACAAGACAAAACATGACGCGGCATTCAACGCCTATCTTGCGTTGAAGCGATTGAAGATAAGTGATCGCTTCCTTCATTTTGGTTGTCATAATTTATTTGTATCGTGCCTGAAGAAAAAAAAAAGACCTAAGAGGTCGACATGCGTCGTGTTTTTTGTCTTGTGATTCGTTTGTCCACGTGTTTTTTCTTTTTC
>JADBJO010008794.1:22500-25000 GCA_016801955.1 Conus betulinus
GAAAAGGAAAAAGTTCGGCACACTGTCTGACGGCAATGACACCCTAGGGTCCTCTGACGTCAATACTGCGCTCGTTGATGTCCGGACTCAGGAAGGAAGAAGAAGAAGAAGAAGAAGAAGAAAGAAGAAGAAGAAGAAATAAAAAAGGGGGGGTGGGGGTGGGTTGGGGGGGGGGGGGTGGGGGGGGGGGGGGGGGGGCAAACCAGTGTGCGATCTACAGCACAATACAGAAATAACTGTCCGCTGAAAAAAAAAAATATATATATATATATTGTTGGAATGAAAGAGGAACTTTTAAAATGGAGAGCCGGACGGTAGGTCTTGAAGGTGGAGGCCATCTTTCATGTTATGGTCCATCCATTCTGACACTGTAAGGAGGCTGGGCCGCAATCAGGACACGCGTCCCTCAACATCCCTGTTTTGGCCTTAGTTAAAAGCAGGGATGTTTGTTTGTTTGTTTTGTTTACTTGTTTATCTATTTATTCACTTATCTATTCATCTATCTGTTTATTTATTTATCTATTCATCTATTTATTTGTTTGTTTATTCTATTATTCGTTTATTCGTTCATTCATTTACTGTTGTTGATGAATGTGTCAACAGCTTAGCTGTCTGTACCAGTAAACTGTAAAGCGTGAAATATAAATCCACTTTTTCTTCTCATGTTGTACACATAATATGCAGCAATTACACACACGCACACGCACACTTGACACTCAAAGAAACACCCACACATGCACAGTGACATTCAAAGGAACAAACACATATTCACACTGACACTCAAAGGAACAAGTACGCATGCACACTGACTCCCAAAGAACCAGCCACACATGCACACTGGCACTCAAGGAAACAAGTACGCAAGCACACTGACACCCAAAGAAACAACCCCACACATGCACACTGACACTCAAAGAAGCAACCTCATATGCACACTGATACTCAAAGAAACGATGACACATGCACACTGACACTCAAAGAAACGATGACACATGCACACTGACACTCAAAAGAAACAACCACACATGCACACAATACTAAAAAAAAAAAAAGCAACCACACCTGCAGAATAGCACTTAAAGAAACAACCACACATGCAAATGGGCACTCAAGGAAACAGCTACACATGGCACACTGACACTCAAAGAAACAGCCACACATGCACACCAATGCTAAAAAAAAAAAAGCAACCACACCTGCAGAATAGCACTTAAAGAAACAACAACCACACATGCAAATGGGCACTCAAGGAAACAGCTGCACATGGCACACTGACACTCAAAGAAAAAAGCCACACATGCACACGCTCAAGGAAACAGTTACACGTAGCACACTGACACTCAAGAAACAGCCACACATGCACACCAATACTAAAAAAAAAAAAAAAAAAAAGCAACCACACCTGCAGAATAGCACTTAAAGAAACAACCACACGTGCAAATGGGCACTCAAGGAAACAGTTACACGTAGCACACTGACACTCAAAGAAACAGCCACACATGCACACTGACCGAGTTTGTGGTGGCTTTGACATGTCTGGCACTATTGCGTTAAGTTAGAAAAAACAATGTTGAACTAGAAAACAAAATGAAACGAGGGAGACACAGTTTGCTCCAGCCTTGAAACTGTTGCATGCCGGTAATGCTTCACGCTGTGAAACAAAGTTGCTTCCCCTGTTTGTTATTCACTGCTCAAAGGCACAGAATGCCGATGATTCTTCCTAACAGTCAGAGGATTACTATTTCTGGCACATGTGGACACAAATAAGTTTAAAATTAACTTGAAAACATTCGGTTTTTTACACTTAGCTGTTTAACATCCTTATGCTGTTGATGCTGAAGATAAAACTGCTTTTTTAAAGAAAGTGGGAAGTGATTTAAAAACTATGTTGTTTCAGCTTCATCTTCACTATTCATCTCTGTTTCATGTAAGTGGTAATAATATTGGGCAGCGTTATTGGTCATATTCTATAAACTTGCTTGCAATCAGGGGAAATAAACAGCAGGCTGGTTGACCTTGTCTTCGATATAAGCGAAATACATATTGTATCTTTAATGTATACACGTCAGAATGTGATTTTTGTTGCTTTGAATTATGTACCTCAAATAATATCTCTCTCTCAGTACATGGAAACCACCAACATATTGCCTGTCATCAGGGGAGGTAAGGCTCTCGTCACACAATCACGTGACGCAAATATTTAAAAACACTGTCTTTTCCTCTGTGAATGAATGGGGCCGGCAGGTCACTGGCGAAATCAATCGCAGCCCCCTCACGAGTCGTGTCTTAATGACAGCGCCACATCCGTGTGGATTGCCGGCCCTTTGAATGGACCGGTAACTCAATACGTCCGGAGGGTAACAGCTTGTGCAGTGCTCCCCTAACACGTCAGCTGGTTTATAGTGCTCTCTCTTTTCTGGCCAGCGTGTGGTCGTTGACTTCCCTTCAGTGTTCTCTCTCTCTCTCTCTCTCTCTCTCTCTCTCTCTCTCTCTCTCTCTC
>JADBJO010008794.1:27500-30000 GCA_016801955.1 Conus betulinus
CTAACATTCATGTTTTGTTACGTGGCACATACCATAGTAGTAAACAGTGAAAGAGAATATCTGTTAGGTAAAAGTGATTTGATGGAGTAATAGTTTCCATCTAAGGGCCCTTGTTTTTGTTCATGCAGCAACAGGCAAGCATTAATCCCATCTACCCAACAAAAGGAGTGGAGTTTTTGTGTGTGTGTGTGTGTGTGTGTGTGTGTGTGTGTGTGTGTGTGTGTGTGTGTGTATGACCGTTTTTATCCCGCCATTTCGTCAGCCATACTCCATCTTCGGGGGAGGTGCATGCTATGCGTAACGTATCATCCATACCAACAGCCGAACTGGCCTTCTCTTCCGAAAGTTGCTGATGGGATTTGACGTGTGTGCAAGATGTTATGCGTGCGTTCAGACACGGAACCTCGGTTTATAGTCTCGTTCGAAGGCCTGTGTAGTAATGGAGTCAGAAGTAATGTTCACTCCGAGAGAAAAAATCGTCCTGTACCGAAACGGTCCGGCGGAGATTCGAACCCGCAACCCTTGGATTACGAGTCCGGCGCTCTACCAACTGAGCTATTCTGGCCCCCAGACTGTTTTTGATCTCCTGATGTTCAGGGCCGAATACACGTGTATGTGTCATATCTTGTATCGCTGCTTCTAGGACTGCGACTGATCAAGTATACTGACGGGACGGCAGAAAGCGGTGCACAAAAGATGACTACCTGAAATATGTTAAATGTCTGTGACGGCAGAACGTCCCTCTGCTTATAAAGAATGGACGAAAGAGGAAAAAGGTAACTAAGATGAATCAAAGTATGTAAGTGGATAGAATAACAAAATATGGACTAAAGCGACTCCACCAGATTCAGATGAATGCTTTTACAGGTATCAGGCAGCTCACGGAAAAAAAACACAGGAACTGTCTTCGGCAGTTACTACCAAGACAGAACTGTTCGCGATACGTCGCAGAAGACTGGACCCATAATCACAGGAAGCTTAAATAAATGTTAGCGAACCGCCTAGAGAAACGTGGACAAACGAGTCACAAGACAAAACACAACGCGTTTCGACCTCTTAGGTCTTCTTCAGGTGCGACCAAAACGAATAAAATAACGAAAATTCACTTAGCTTTGATCGCTTCAGATCGATTCGGAGTTCAGCGCTAGGGAAGAAGTTAGTTAGTTAGTTAGTTAGTTAGTTAGTTAGTTAGTTAGTTAGTTAGTTAGTTAGTTAGTTAGTTAGTTAGTTAGTTAGTTAGTTAGTTGGTTAGTTAGTTATTCAAATTGTCAGTCATCAGTTAGTTAGTTCGTTAGTTTAGTTTGTTGGCCTTCTTCCTGAAATCTGAAGCGATCTGAAGCGATCAAAGCTAAGAGAATTTTCGTTATTTTATTCGTTTTTGTCTCACCTGGAGAAGACCTATGAGGTCGAAACGCATTGTGTTTTTTTTCTTGTGACTCGTTTATCCACGTTTTCTCTGGGCGGTTCGCTAACATTTATTTAAGATTTGTTTAGATTTCCGCCTGCGGTCGTCTCACTTATTGCCACAGGAAGCTGTTATAATACCATAAAAAGATCATCGTCTAGGAAAGTGCCACGACAATTTTACAATGGAAACTATGCTTTTTAAAACTCACGCAACGCACCAAGGCAAGAGGACTTGTAAAAGACATTGAAAATAGATACATGCTCCCATCCAGTCAAAGAGCCCTCAAAGCAAGTAAAAGGACATGTTAAAATTCCATTCAACAAGAACAGGGGAAATTATTCGGACCACTTCATACGCTTTGATCAAATTGCTACAGCACCAAAGTTTGGAAGTTGTCAGGATTCCTACGCTGTCAAACAACGCAGAAATTCAAGTCAATATGGAAAATAAAATCGGCAGCACAGAAGACATCATGACATACGTTAACAGTTCACTTACCAAAGATAAGGGATAATCACTGAATCAGAGTAGCCAAGATAGTCCAGGCTATCAGATCCCTGTCTAACAATGGAGGAAGAGAGAGTCATTCAAGCGCTACACTGGCTTTCATTAATATATATTTCAAGAATCATCATACTGAACGATATTGAGCAATGGTGACCGGATGACATGGGAAACAACTGAATGAAGCACCAGCTGGCAGCTCTTCAGTCGGCACTACCCAGGTAGGCAGCCCGTTGTGTAAACGAGCGTGCATTGTAAAGCACTTAGACCTTGGTCTCTAGCCGAGAATAGGCGCTATATAAGTATTCATAATAATATAATAATAATAATAATAATAATAATAATAATGATGATGATGATCATGATGATGATGATGATATGATGATCATGATGATGATGATACTGAAAGTTCTAGTGTTTGGTAACAAAACTGTAAAGCTGAAAGTGAAGTCCAGACAGGCATGAAGTAATGTGTAGTCTTCTACTGTAAAAACTATTCATGGTTGTCCAGTCCTGGGCAATCTTAACAAGTCGCCAAACACTAAGCCGATCCAAAACCATAACCACGTAAAGACTCACCTTAACTGA
>JADBJO010008794.1:40000-52500 GCA_016801955.1 Conus betulinus
CCTGCTTGAAACTTAGGCGTTTAAAAAAGCAGTGTCTTTTAAGTTCTCAGATAATGTCGAGTATAAAAACAGCAGGTGGCTTTGAAGCAATAATATAACCCTGCACGCACCTGCTGCCCATAGTTACTGAACTCTGTAGTCCACTGTACAGAAAACAAATACACAAAGCAACCAACGAATAACGAGCAAGCAAACAAAAACCTGCAGGCCTGCTGATCATGACTTGTTATTTCATAGGTGGTGGTGGTTTTTTTTTTTTTTGTTTTGTTTTTTTGTTTTGTTTTGTTTTGTTTTTGTTTTTAATCAGCGCAAAAATATGTTCGAACTCGGTACTAATGTAACATGGTTTTACAATGAAGAAGCTCCAGTGAGATCACTAACATGCATCAGATGGAGCAGGAAGGGAGGGAGGGGAAAGGGGTGTGGGACCAAGTGTGTGTGTGTGTTTGTGTGTGTGTGTGTGTGTGTGTGTGTGTGTGTGTGTGTGTGTGTGTGTGTGTGTGTGTTTAGCTGGATCGTTTCTATGACCTCCTCATGCACACTGTGTGATTTTCAGTTGATTTGGGGCTTCGGGAATCCCTAACAGCTGGTAACTAGAAGAAATAAGACGCAAGTGAACTGTTTTCCATTCTGGGTTTGTTTTTGCTTTGTTGTTGCTCTATTTTTTAATACGTTGCTTGTTTTAGGCTATTGCGTATATCTTTGCTCTGTGTAGTGATTAGCACGGTGATGTTGATCCTGGGTAGTCTTTCTTCTGTTTTGATTTATGTACGTGTGTGTATGTTATGAGAACTAACAATACTATAATGCATCAGGGGAGGGGGGAGGGGAGGTTGGAAAAGGGAGGGGGAAGGCAGAGAGGGAAAGTGGAGAATAAGGGGGAGGACTTGGGATGGGGAAATGGAGGGGGGGGAGGGCGTAAGTGAAGCAGGGAAGTTATGACGGGAGGCATCGATGTATGGTAAATAGTGCCGTTTACCTCCTCCACTTTACACGCACACACACATATTCATAAAGTAATTAAGGCATAGAGAAATACAAGTATATACTTTTAGATAATTGTAACCTTCTATTCACATTTGAAATAAGCATGAAATGATTTAGTTTATGAATAAGGATTTATGCAAGAGTTGTTTAAAATGATACAATGTTTTGGATAAGGATTTTTTTTATAGGCTGTCTTGAAAGAATTAATGCTGCTCCCCTTTTCTTTAATGTTTGTTGGTAGGGAATTCCAAAGTGTTCCGCCGGAGTAGCTAAGACTAGTTTTGAAAAGATCGGTTCTTGGTCGACGGATAAGTATATTATTAGTGTAACGTGACTGATTGAGAGGAAATTTAGCGGTTAAAGTAGGAGGTGCGTAACCGTTCATAATTCTGTACATCATTATTGCTTTGTTGTATTGAAGTTTGAGTGACAAAGGAAGAATGTTTAGTTTGATATAGTCTTGAGGGGTTAATGAAGATGTTTTTAGAAGTAGCCTTGAGGGCTCGTTTATTGACCCTGGCTAGAGGTTTTTCAGTGATTAGCACTACACGAATCATAAAGAGTAGAGGCATAATCAATAAATGATTGAATATATGCATGGTAAAAGTGCTTACGTGCGTTTATATCAAAAAAATTTTTTATTTTTGTCAGCTGGAATACTTTTTGCGACACGCGTTTGCTTAAACAAGTAATATGGGGTGCCCAGGTGAGATTATGATCTAAGGTGATTCCCAGAACTTTATGGGTACTGACTTCTTCAAGCTGGTTTACACCTATGTATATAGAGGGCATTACAGAAGTTAGTTGTTTTGTCTTTTTTGCCGCGACGTTATAATCATATACTTAGTTTTTCTTTTCATTTAAAGACATGTGATTGAGTTTAGTCCAAGTAACTAACTGGTCAACATTCTCTTGCATTTTAACGGATAACTGATGGAGGTTAGAGTGGTTAGAATGAACAGACGTGTCATCCGCGAACAGCTCGGCAGGAACCTTTTATGTGTAAGGGTAGATCGTTTACGTAGAGTAGAAAAAGAAGAGGACCAAGAACTGATCCCTGTGGTACACCGTATTTTTGTCTTAAAAAAAAAGACTGCTTGTTACGTAAGAAGACTGTATGCTGACGGTCAGTAAGAAACGATTTTATTAGTAAAAGGGCGTTATCAGAGAATTTGTAAAGTACCAGTTTTTTTTCTGTAGTAATGTATGGTCTATAACATCGAATGCTTTTGCAAAATCAACGAACAAAACTCCAGTAAATTTCAAATCATCAATATTGGTTAACCATTGATCAACGAGGTTTGATAGTGCTGTGTGGCAAGAGTGGTTAGCTCTAAATCCAGACTGGCTGGGATGAAGCAAATCGTACTTTGAGATATGAGACATGGCATGTTTGTTAATATGTTTTTTTCTAATGGTTTGGAGAGAACAGAAATAAGTGAAATGGGTCTATAATTAGAAGGATCCGTTTTATCGCCAGATTTGTAGATTGGTATTATCTTAGCTTGCTTGAGAATATTTGGAAAGTAACATTTATCTATACAAAGGTTATATAGAAAAGTCAAGGAGTCGGCAATGAGAGGGGCACTGAGTTTCAAAATCTTCCCATCTAAGTCGTCAAGACCACGTGTACTTGTCTGTTTCATATGCACAAGATAGAAGTAAACATCGTCGTAACTTTATAGGGGGAATAACTAATTCTGATTTAATCGCTTTAGACTCACTGTAATCGATCAAGAGTTTTAGGTCATTGGCTTTCGAGTCATCGTGTTTCACAGTTTGATCAGCAATATTAGAAAAATGATGGTTTAGAGTATCAGCAGATATATCACTCGGAATTGTGTAGGTTTTGTCAAGATTCTTGTGTGAGAGAGTGTTTATGGCCTTCCAAATTGGTTTAGAGTTATTTTTAGAGTTGTTATAAACTAGGTTTCTAAAATATTTCTGTTTTGAACTGCGTAGCATAGATGTAACTTTATTTCTTTGTTTCTTAAACTGATCAAACTGTTTTTTTTTTTAATAAAGTATCTCTTAACCATATAGCTTCTTGAATTTCATCTGTAAGCCACGGGGGTTTGGGGGAATGTTTAACTCTTTTGGTTTTAAACGGAGCGTGTTTGTTGTAAATCTCTATAAAGGTTCTGTGCCAAAATTCAAAGGCTTCATCAGGGTTAGTGTATTGATAAACTTGAGATAATGATGAATGGGCTAAGTCAAATAAAAGAATCCCGATTAAAGTCGGCAAATGATCTATATGTGATAACTTTATGTCCAGTTTTAGGAATTTTTGTACCTTTCTTTAACCAAGTGACATACAGGTAAATGATCACTGTAACCACAATGTGGAGAGCATATTTCAATGATGTTTTGTTTTTGTGTTAGCATAGATGTGATCTATTAAAGTTGCAGATGTTGGGGTAATCCGTGTTGGTGAATCAATTAACTGAGACAGGCCTAAATTACTGCATGTTACATTCCATCGATTATTGATCTTTAGGAGGTCTATATAAAAAAATCACCCAGGAGAATAGTTTCGTTTCCAGCAAGTAAAACAGCTTCCATCATGTCGTTAAATTTATCATGCCAGTCAAGGCATTCTGCGGGGTTTCTGTATAAGAATCCTACTAAGATTGGTTTGTTTTTCTTGATATTGACTTCGACCCAGATTGATTCAATACCGTAAC
The DNA here is from genome assembly GCA_016801955.1 of Conus betulinus. NCBI lineage: Eukaryota > Metazoa > Mollusca > Gastropoda > Neogastropoda > Conidae > Conus > Conus betulinus. The sequence goes on from JADBJO010008794.1 coordinate 43,672, forward strand.
ATTCAAAAGAATTAATTCGTTGACACCTAAGAGACTGACTTGAATAAAGTATTAGGCCAGTTTGCATTGGGAGAGTAGGGTCAAGGCGAATATGGTTGTAACCAGGTACTGAAACGTCAGTATTAGGAATATGTTTTAGTTAATCTAGATTCAGCACAGCAGAATAGGTGGAACTGCTTTCCGGAATTATAAAGTATGGAAGACAGTTCATCATGTGTTTGTAATCATCATCTATTAATATTTAAAAATCCAATTCTGAGACCTTCCTTAGAAGGCCACGTGTTCACTGTGGACATTGGTAAAAGTGGAAATCAATAATCGGAATTGGAACAAAAATCGCAAGTACAGAATGATATGTCTACAAATACAGTTTAAAGGATGATAAATAAATGCGAAATAGAGCAACTCGACAAAGAAATCACAATTCAAGTGTGTATCACACACGGCACCAAGAAAAATAATTAAGCAAAACCGTTCCAAAATACACACAAAACAAATTGAGATAAAGTAAATGAATAATCAACAGGTAAACAGTAAGAAGGTAAATTAGAAAACCGTAAGAAAGTGGAAAATCGTTATCAGATTTCTATTAAGGACTAAATAAAAATATCAATATCAAAACTACAAAGGGGGGCGTCACCACTGCAAGTCGCCCAGGAACTAGAATCAATCAGTAAATACACACAAATGGAATATGGTATGGTATACACACAATGGAATAGTGCAACTCGATAAAGAAATCACAAATCAAGTGTATTCCACACACGGGACCAAGAAAATAATTAAGCAAAACCGTTCCAAAAAACACACACAAAACGAATTGAGATAAATAAATGAATAATGAATAGGTAAACAGTAAGAAGTAAATTAGAAAACCGTAAGAAAATGGTAAATCGTTAACAGATTTCTACTGAAGACTAAATGGAATAATATCAATATCAAAACTACAAAGGAGCGCGTCACCACTGCAAGTCGCCCGGGAACTAGAATCAAACAGTAAATACACACAAATGGAATATGGTATGTACATCGAATCTTCAAGATCTTCAATATTCTAAGGAAGATCAACCACAAGTTTGAGAACCACTCATAATTTGGAGTTAGGCAACTGAAACACGGATCTTTTCTCTCTCTCTCTCTCTCTCTCTCTCTCTCTCTCTCTCTCTCTCTCTCTCTCTCTCTCTCTCTCTCTCTCTCTCTCTCTCTCTCTCTCTCTCTCTCTCTCTCTCTCTCTCTCTCTCTCTCTCTCTCTCTCTCTCTCTCTCTCTCTCTCACACACACACACACACGTGCGCACACATTCACACACACACACACACACACACACACACACACACACACACACACACACACACACACACATATGTGTGTGCGTGCGCGTGCGCGTGCGCGCGGCGTACGCATTAGCATAAACGCCCTTGAACACTGCTTGCAGACACATACACACACACATAGAAGAGTGATTTTCATGACATGTATATATTGCTGTTTAGTGCCATGTCAATCTCTGCTATTGGTAGTGTTGAATGTTCAACATTTGGGAAGTCATCATGTTTAATAAATGTAAATAACGATTCATGTCACTTATAGGAGGGATGGGATGGGCATTGGGCAAAATGTTCATGTGACGAGGGGCTGGAAAGGCATCAGGATTCAGACCATAATACTGTGACCCTGAGTCAATGCCAGTGTACATTCGAGGGGTGGGCTGTCTGTGTGGGGATGGGTGAGGGGGAGGGGATTCGTAAGGGTCCGGACTAAAATACGATGCCCCCGACTCTGTGCCAGAGTTGACACGGCGGTTGGACAGTTTGTGTGGGGGTGGGTGAGGGTGAAGCAGGGGGTTTCTGGCTGGGAGGGGCGATATTGAGTGTTAGTTTGTTTTATCAAAGAGGGGAAATGTTGCATTGACTGTAATGGGGGTACACCATTATCCATAGTTCGGCCACTGTTATAGCCAAGATCTTCCTGGTGTTGGGAGAACACATGGCTATAACCAGAGGTCTGGTTTGGGTCTAGTGGACTGTGATCCGCAGTAGAATTGGAATGCACGCCACTTTGAGTAATATTCCCAGTATGGATGTTAGGACTGAATAAGTTTCGCGGATCAGGATCATGCATGTTGGTAGAATATGGGAAAAGGTGAGGAGGGCAGGGATTATACCGGGTATCACGGGTGTTGTTGGCAGGTTGGGAGGAGCGGGGAATGCGGTGGGAAGAGGAATACATTTTCCGTTCAGTAGACATGTCAGATGGAAAGTCATCGTTAAGTCTTACATTGCCACAGCTGGATCTGAACTGAAACTCTCGTGGCTGATCCCGTTCTCTTTGGTTGTCTCTGAGCGGAGGCAGTGTGTCCGCCAGCCAGTTCAAGATAGTTCGCTTGAATCTTGAAGCCAACTGGGCTGTACCTTTAAGACTGGGGTGGGTAAGGTCTCGGTACATGATAAGCTTTGGAGCACCAGAGGCTGCGACAAAAACATCAGTGTTATCCAGAAGGGTGATTTTGGAATCATAGCAAGCTTGTTTGAGATTCCGATTTGACGGGAAAACAAATTGTTGAGATTGTGCCTGCCTTTTGCAGGAATTACGGAGCTTAATGCTAGTTTGGAAGCTGGAAAAACTTGATGGCACAGGTTTATTAATTGCGTCCACTGTGAACGAAACCTGTTCAGAGGAGTCAATGATGCCAACATGAATGATCAGCGCTTTTATTTTTATGATTAGTAGGTTGGTGAATAAGCCATTGTTTCAAATCATACGTAGATATGCCTGAGACACATATTTTAAACAAATTATATGAGCGCAGTGCTAATCTCTTTGGGTCCAAAAACTTTAAGACAGAGTCACCGATTAAAAGTGCAGTTTGCTCGATCATTAACTGAAATTGTGTTTAAAATGTCACGGGGACAGAGATCCGGACTTGTTTTCTCGGGAGATGGAGAACGTCTCTTGTCACTATCATTGTGTTTCTGAGCGTTATTATCAGTGGGTGTCGTGATATATGAGTCTCTCTCGGACAAAGGGTCAAACATATTACTGACGGGAATAGCGTAGTCAGTAGTGACGGGAACTGTAGGGGGATCTTCTTTACAAACGTCAGGTCGGGCAGGAAGATCAGTTGAATCAGAGTGTGAAAGCATCAGGGTCGTTCACTTCACAAGGCCCGTTGCCGATATCAGCTGGGTCAGCCTCAGATGTGGGGCACTGTCCTTGTGAGGCAGGGGGGGTCTGCTCTCCATACAGCTGGTGTCACTGCAGTGGTCAGATCGATGCACCACGGGTGCAGACGACTGTCGTGGTGAGGCAGGGGGTCTGCTCTCCATACAGCTGGTGTCACTGCAGTGGTCAGATCGATCGATGCACCACCACGGGTGCAGACGACTGTCGTGGTGAGGTAGGGGGTCTGCTCTCCATACAGCTGGTGTCACTGCAGTGGTCAGATCGATGTACCACGGGTGTCAGACGACACGGGTGCAGTGGTGGTGAGGCAGGGGGTCTGCTCTCCATACAGCTGGTGTCACTGCAGTGGTCAGATCGATGCACCACGGGTGCAGACGACTGTCGTGGTGAGGTAGGGGGTCTGTTCTCTACACTGCCGGTGTCGCTGTCGCTAGGGTGCACAGCTGGCTGAACCTCAGATGTGGAGGACTGGACAATTCGTTGGGGAGCATGACCACTCTCCACACAACTGGAGCCTCCACAGTGGTCAGTGGAATGCTGGACAGGGACACAGGGAGTAGCCAGATGGGACTGTGGGTTATACGGGTTACTGTCCCGAGCAGTTGTTTGAGAGTTGGTGGGAGTAAGATGATTGACTGTGGTGTGTGATGTATGTGATACTGAGTCTTCACTGTTATGCTGTGTACTGGCGTCGACTGCTGACTTTTTGGATTTCAGGATCTTCATTTCTGAACGCAAGCTGCTAAGTTGAGACTTGAATGACTGGTTCTCTTTTGTTAAAACATCTAAGGAATCACTTAATTGAGATATTTTGATTTCGAGATCGTCAATTCTCGAGTAGATGGAGTTCCTACTGGACTTGATGAAAGTTTTTAGTTCATTCTTTGTTGCTGTTTTGGCGTCCTCAATCAATGACACAATTGAGTGTTTCAGATCTTGTTGGGATGCACCCAAATCATCTATTACTTCTCTGAGTTGTTGGGATTGTTGTCTGCATGAGTGGACAAGGGGACTCAAGACTTTGTTTTTGGTTTGCCGAGGGCAAAGTGTGCGTCTGCGGAGTTTTTTACTTTTGGAGCCAAGAGGCGTTGACTTGAACTTCTCTGGTTCCATGTCAGCGGGAAAGAGTGACGCTAATGCTGGGGATGGGGTGGGCGGGTGCAGGACAACTTGCTGACGAGACTTCGGACAGGACAGAATCAGTGAACCGTCACTGACTGAACAGGGTGGGGATGAACAAGAAGCAGGTGAAGCAGTATCTTCTTCACTGGCTGTTGCTGGCTCTCCGTGGGGACTTGTCTCCTGCAAGGGCTCAGTCGCTGCAGCTGACTGACAGAGTGGATCCATGGTGGAGGTGGTCAGGGTTGACAGGTCCATGGTGGAGGTGGTCAGGGTTGACAGGTCCATGGTGGAGGTGGTCAGGGTTGACAGGTCCATGTGTGGAGGTGGTCAGGGTTGCAGGGCCAGGGGGGGGGATGAAGGGTCAAGGGGATGCTAAGTACGGACGAGGTTAGACTTTCGATGTCCTTGTCGAGCAGAAATGTACTCACAGGATGTTTCAGTCTTTCACATTCTTCTTGACCCAGAGGGTGCAGTCTCTTCCTTGGGCAAGAAGAGTGCCCGACATTTGAGAAGTCTTGAAATATAGAGTAATAGTAATTCTTTTAGATGTATTCCAGAAGACACGTATAGTAGTTTTGGCGAGTTCAGTTGGAAGTCCTTGGATCCATAGCACAGATGGAAAGGGTATCGATTCATCATTATAATCAAAATCAGTGACTTGTAGTTTCACACAACTATCATAGATGGCTGAGTAACGGTAGAGAAGGATATTCCGCCAGACGCACAGTTCATCTTCTCCACACCAAAAAATCTTCTGGATTGCGTCAGCGGTGTCGATCAGTTTGTTTCCATTTGAAACTGTACTAATTACATGCGTCTGTGGCGAATCGTTCGAGTTTGAAAACTGGATCAGTTTCGTGTGCCTGTGGCTTATCATTGGGGGGGGGCATTTGTTCAGACATGACACAGGTTAAAAACACGGACTCACGCTACACATACACGCACGTGCCAGCATTGCCACACTCCGATGTTCAAGCACAGGCCATCATTTACAGATCATTGATCACACACACATGGCCACGGTCACAGGGCGAAACTTTTCACTCACTGTTGCACGGGATACACACCTCCTATTCAGGAATCCGGAGTATGAACCGTTTTGATTTTTCCGCTTCTTCTTAGTTAAGTATTAAAATAAAATATTAATTATCACAAGATTCCAAAACGATTTGAGAGAATCAAACGATGTCAGCAAATGCACAGCACCTTCATGTGCTGTCGTTTGTACAGAAGGGGGTAGGAGGTGTCCGCTCTGTGTGAAAGACAATTTTCAGAGGTGGTCACCAGTCAGTTCTTAGACCTTACACTGTCGGACTAGATTTCTGGCAAATGTCAAAAAAAAAAAAAAAAAAAAAAAAAAAAAAAAAAAAGGCCAAACGAATCACAAGACAAAGCACGACGCGTTTCGACCTCTTAGGTCTTCTTCAGGCAAGATACAAAACAATCAGGACAACGAAAATGGTGGAAGATAAGTAACTGCTCATTCGTTTTCGTTGTCCTAATTGTTTTGTACCTTGCCTAAAGAACACCTAAGAGGTCGAAACGCGTTGTGTTTTGTCTTGTGATTCGTTTGTCCACGATTTTTTTTTTTTCGGTTAGCTAACATTTATTCAAAATTTGTTGAGATATCTGCCTGCAGTCGTCTTACTTCGCAACTAGATTCTGGCATTGTCATAAATATATTCTGAGGGCAACCGCCTCGCTTGCTTGGCCTCACAAGTCACGTTCATTGAGAGTAACGCTGCCTATCTCGTCTCCCTCTCATGCCCACTCGTCTTCTTCCGCACCCTTCACGTTGGTCTCCATGCAGGATGCAACAGGAGGTGTGTGTACGTGGAGTTTTTTTCTTTCTTTTTTTTTTTTTTTTTTTTTTTTTTTTAACTAACATCCCTGTCTTTTAGCAAGATATATCATCGTGCTAGTGTCTATGTTCCTATTGCTTGTTTCTCTAGTTCTTGTCGCTGCATTGTTTTCAGGGAGTGTTTGCGTCTTTCATGTCCATCATTCTGATTGAATGTTCGCCACATTTGAGATTTCATCAGGAATGCTCTACCTTGAAAACTTAGACAGTGTGAAAGTGAAATGATGTCACAGAATCCCGCATCTCGCGTGCCATATGTCATTACAGAAACTGGATTGAAAACACAGCGTTTTTGCATAGAGACTGATTAGTTGGTATATGGGAAAACTAGGCCGATTCTCCAGCAGAGCCTGTTGTAGAAGAAGTTCAGTGGTATTGTGCATGATATCATTCTAGAGAAGACATCGACACGGCAGTACCCACGTGAGTGCTGTTTTTTTTTTTTTCGTAGACTTTGAGCCACTTGTTGCTGATTATATGTTTAATTAAACTAAAACCACTTTGTCTAAGCATACTGGCATTTTTGTTGGTTTTGTTGTCGTAATAGTGTCACATGGCATAGTGTTACACTTTTCTATTATAATGTAATATAATATAACATAGAATTACATCATATAAGATAATACAACACAAAATAACATCATGTATTGCAAAATTCTCTAATGGCTTAATTCTAATACAACACAATGTTCTCATTAGCTGACTCTCAAACAAATCAGTTTTGTTTTTCCTCATGTGAAAAGGTTTGGCCGTTGTTCTGCAGACTATTTTGTAATTCATGTCAGTTTCTTTATGTTGTTACTACAGTGCTGTCCACAGTTTTCTGCTGTGGCTGACGGTTTTCCTAACTGGATGACCACACTGCCAGCTGTAAGCAGTAGCTGGACAATAAAAAAAAAAGGTAGCACGTGTTCTAGAGGCGGCCACAACTCAGGCGACCTCTGCACAGGATGTGCGAGCGACGGTAAATGTTCTGATATTTATTGTCGCTTGTCATCAGTACCATCCACGAGGCAATCGATTCGTGATGGGGCCGCCTCTACTGTACTTGATGTCATTTGTCCAGTTGTGCAGCCAACCGTGCTGGCCATCACTGCTTTTTATGTGACCATCAAAGATTTTTTTTTTTTTTTTTTTTTTTTTTTTTTTTTGTAATCTGAGGGTCTGAAGCAATCAAGGAACTCCGTAACCGTCGTGGCTATCCTCAGCCTGCACAAGGACAACGGTGGACTCTCCCTCCTTGCTCTTATGTAGGTTTCATATGCTATGCTGTTTGTGTGTAGTAATTCAGTGCTTTTTCAGATATCAGCGAAATCTAGGGATCTGTGGTAGACGATGCGCAGTAACAGTTTTTAAAATATTGGCCGACTCAAGAGATTTTAGTTGAGGAATGCAGTTGTAGTTTAAGATCTTGGCATTGTCAAGGGATTTGTACTTTACGTATGCAGTTGTAGTTTCAGATATCGACAGACTCAAGAAAATTGTAAGTGAAGGTATGCGGTTGAAGTTTTAGATACCAGTGGACTCGGACGAGTTATCAATAAAGGCAAGCAGTGGCGGTTTTCAGATGTTGGCAGATTCCAGGGATCTGTTGTTGAAGGTATGCACCGGTAGTTTAAGGTGTTATCAATGAAGGTGTGCATTGTCAGGCTCAGACATCGGCAGATGCAGTGGGATCATCGTGGAAGTATGCACCAGCAGGTCCCGACATTGGCGGAGTTTAAGGATCTACCAGTGATGATTTGCAATGCAGGTTATGACATTGGTAGACACAAGAGATCTAACGTTCCAAGCACGCAATGGTGGTTTTAGCTACTGGTAAAAAAAAAAAAAAAAAAAAAAAAAAAAAAAAGTATCTATCAACAAAGATATGAAGCGGTAGTTACAGATGTTGGCCGAATCAAGGGCATTTCTCATTGAAGGTGTGCACTTGCAGTTTGAGACACTGGCGAGCTCACACAATCTATCAATGGACGTATATATTGACAGTGTTAGATATCAGTGGACGCAGGGATCTGGGCACAGAATGCCAGCAGATGTGCCGGCAGAGTCTGAAATCATTTCGTTGAAGATGCACAGTGGCAGTTTTAGACGCTGGCTGACATGAAGCGTCTATCCACGGAGGTGTGTAGTAGCAATTTCAAGCTTTCGTAGACTTTGAACCACTTATTGCTGATTATATTATTATGTTTCAGTAAACTAAACCCAGTTTGTCTAAACATACTGGTATTTTGTTTGTTTTCTTAGTCGTAATAGTATAACACGGCGTGGCATGATGTAGCACTTTCTATTGTAATATAATATAGTATAGTATAATATAATATAATATAATATAATACAGTATTATATAATATAATATAATGTAATGTAATGTAATATAATATAATATAATTAGACATAATGCATTGCATAATTCTTTAACGGCTTAAGTGTAGTACAACACAATATTCTCATTAGCTGACTCTCAAACAAAGTTTTTTTTTTTTTCCCTCATGTTATAGGTTTTCCGCATGTGATAGGTTTGGCCGTTGCTTTGCAGACATTTTTTTTTTGTAATTCATGGAGACATTCTCTAGTCACCAACAATGACAATCAACGGCAATCTCCCTGTCCGATCTGGTGAAAAGGTGGTCACATAGAAACGTGACATTTTCCGTGTGAAG
>JADBJO010008794.1:59918-91273 GCA_016801955.1 Conus betulinus
GTTATAGTCTTTACCTCTCTCGTCCTCCTCCTCCCTCCTCCTCCTACTCCTCCTCCTCGTCCTCCTCCTTCTCCTCCTTCCTCTTCTTCCTCCTCCTCCTCCTCACCTTCATCATCTTCTCCTCCTCCCCGTCCTCCTTCTCCTCTTTTTCCTTTTCTTTCTCTTCCTCCTCCTTCTTCTCCTCCTCCTTTCCGGCTCCTACTCCACTTTTCTTCTCTTACTCCTCCTCCTCCTTCTCCTCCTTCTTCTCCTCTGTCCTGCCTGTCTATCTGTCTGCCTGTCTGCCTGCCTGCCTGCCTGCCTGCCTGTCTGTCTGCCTGCCTGCCTGCCTGCCTGCCTGCCTGCCTGCCTGCCTGCCTGTCTGCCTGCCTGCCTGCCTGCCTGCCTGCCTGCCTGCCTGTCTGTCTGTCTCTCTCTCTCTCCCCTCTCCTCTCTTCTCTCTCTCTCTCTCTCTTATATAGATAATTTCGTTGCCAGACGTAAAATTAAAGTACTTCTACAACTACCACCACCATCACCACCACCACTACCACCACCACCACCACCACCAATAGTACAACTAGTATTGCTACTGCTGCTGACGCCGCCGCCGCTGTTGCTGCTGCTGCTGCTGCTGCTGCTTGCTGCTATACTACTACTACTACTACTACTACTTACTACTACTTCGACACACACACACACACACACACACACACACACACACACACTCACACACAGAGAGTTAAATAGCTTACATTCATCTGCTTTTGGATTGGAGTTGGCAGTGAATATGACCAAAACTAGTGATACTGTTTTTTCGTAAAGTTGGTCCAATGTGCACAGAGTGAGAAATTGTATTTTGGTAATGAGAAAATAGATTGTATTATGGAGAGAGAGGGAAAACATATGCGAACGTTTTTATTCAGTATAGGACAAAGGTGTATATCGTATTGCAGACTTAATAAACCAAGCAGAGTCGTTCATGACATATAAAGAATTCAAGCAAAAGCATACCGTTCAAACAAACTTTATACTATACCTAGGTTGTGTACAATCTTTCAGAAAATATGTTCGAACGAAGAATATCAGATTCACTGGTTATATGCCTACGACCACTGAAAAAGCTCTCAGTATCATCAGGAGCGCAAAAGAAATGAGCTCGACTTATTATGATATCTTAAATGCAGATAACCCACAGCCAAGGTGCTGTGAGAAATGAAACAATGAAATAGGTAAAGATTGAACTAAAAATATATTTCTTCGCACACACAAAATAAAAGAAATTAACTGAAATGGTTTTAGATGAGATAATTCACAGGATCCTGGCTACAAATATTGTTCTTGAAAAAAAAAAGAAAACGAACATCGTTGAAAATGACAAATGTACTTTTTGTAAGTCTGAAAAGAAACTATTGATCATTGTCACACTCCCATGTTTGGGCACATACACACTTGCACTCACAATTACACTATGCTTACTTCGTACACAACGCACAATCACTCCATTCACCCAAAGAAGCTATCACCACAAAATTAAGTTTTCTATAAAACCGCTCCCTTACTCAACAATAAAGAAAGGGTCTTAATTCTTCTTTTCACTTCACTACGTTTTTTCCAACAATCATTTCTTCTCTTCACAAGATATTTCCCCCCCACATACAAACAATAATGCAATATTCAAAGTTTTATCAAGAATCAAACACGCTCACACACATGTTACACTATCAGTTCGTTTTATCTAGTTGCAAAGTGAAACGACTGCAGGCGGAAATCTAAACAAATCTTAAATAAATGTCAGCGAACCGCCCAGAGAAACGTGGACAAACGAGTCACAAGACAAACCTTGGTTTGTCTTGTGACTCGTTTGTCCACGTTTCTCTGGCGGTTCGCTGACATTTATTTAAGATTAGTTCGTTTTATATTAAATAATTGCAGTAAAGACAAGTCATCTTCTTGACTTGTCGAGGAGCTTTCGTGCACTTTCGTGCGCTTTCGTGCACTTGGCTGTACCACCTCTGGACCACCACAGTCTGGATCCTCACTAGACTGGTACACCTTTAGTCGGGAATACCACTGGACGCTGAGGGATTCTGTAACGAAACCCTAGGTCTAGGGTTAACCTCTAAAATGAATTTTATTTATTTATTTTTTCTCTTTCTCTCTTTTATCATTCATAGCTCCTTTTGAAACTCCTTTCAGATTCACTCCAAAATCAACATAGAATACTCACATGAGTCTTGTTCCACCAATCTATTCCTACCTACAGTTGGGGTACAGAAAGAAATCTTATACAACAATATTTTTATTTATTTATTTTTCAATTCTTCTTTTCTTTTCACGTTCAACGTTCATCTTTCTCTCTTTCCCAAACAGCGCAATATCATCAAATCTTTATATCATCATCAACTTCTGTTATCATTACAATTACACCTTTAATGTAATTGCTTCTTAATTGCTGGAGAAAGGTCCAGTGACGGTGAGGAAAGACCCACTGACCACATGGAAAGACCTGTTGACAGTGAGAAAGACTACCACTTTGGATTCTCTCTCGAGGGCACATAAGACCGTATGGCGAAAGCTTGGCTGTGTCTGGAGTGGCACTGTCTTCATCTGTCCGTGGGCAGGGGTGGTTGGGTCTGTGGGGTGTGCTCGACAGCTGGAGGGCGGCGTTTCTCGCCGGTGGGCTCAGCAGTCACGAAATACGGGCTGGTACACCCATGGGGATGCTACTTTAAGGCTGTATGAGTTGAATCCTGTAGTCTGATTTACCTCTGTTCAGGAGCAGTTATGTCCCTTGATATCTTAATGGAGTGTCCTGCGCGTGCCTGTACCCATCGTCAACACAGCGCAGGCCTCCAAGGGTGGTACAGGACTGCTCAAAAGGCAGGTGAAGACAGTGCTTCTCTGGGTCCTCCCCAGCACCTTCGGGTGTTTCTTTTTCTTCTTACACCTTTAATGTAATTGTTTTAAACCAGTTTACAACCCCAACTGGTACTAACCTTCTAGGGAATAAGCGACAAGCCTACCCTAGTAAACTTCCAGTCCACATCTACACTCTATACTTGAGTGAAACTTGCCACGCCAGGCATATTACACCCACCAAGGGTTAAGCACACCCAAACCAGGGTTGCATCAGACAAACCAGTCAAGCCATATAGCACACCCAACCCAGGGTTGCATAGGACAATCCTAGTCCTGACTATATTAAAACCCAACGAGGGTTACAATTAGACATCATCCTATGCCCGTGTCCAGAGCTCCTCTGAAGTAACAGTAATCTTCCACCCTTCCTCACATTGGGTGAACACACTTCACAATCCACTCAGCGTCCCCACTCTTCCACATCACTGGTGGTTGCACTCCATGAATACAAAAAAGCATCAAAACCGTAGGTTCTTTTCCACGATCGCAAAAATTACAAAATCTCTTAACACTCTTTTCTTTGACATGAAACTTTTCTATTCACATAACACTTTTCTCATTCACATGACAATCATCTATTTTTCACATGCGACGTGACAACACAGTTTTGGACTGACCTTCAGAATTTCTTAAAAGACAATTGCTCTAGTGCACTTGAAATTGTATTATCAAAGGAACTTGTTCTGTTCGGCACTGACTCTCAGATGAAAACTGACATCATGCTCGATTACATTATTACCTCAGCAAAGTTCTTTGTATATAAATCCAGACTTGAAAAGGTGCTCCTCCTCTGTTTCCTGTCTTCAGAAAATATTTAAAACCAACCAAACCAAGTAGAAAAATGCATTGCAAAAATGAATATGAACTATGTTGATTTTGCAAACAAATGGCAACAACATGATTTGTTTTAATTGAAATCTAAGATTTGTGTACGCGTGCTCGCGCGCACACGTGTATGTATATGTGTAGTCCTGAGCAAAGCCTGGCATGGCAGCTCAAAGTCAACCGTCGTTTCTGGATAAGTAATATATCTGTACTGTTGATGTCGGGTTTATGAATCTAGGGCTGTGTTTTTTTTCGTCTCTGTCTGTCTGTCTGTCTCTTTGTCTGTCTGTCTCTCTCTGACTATTGCTTTTGAAAAAAAGGACAACGCTCCAAAATTGTAAGATTAATGTGTGACACTGACAGTGTAGACACAATGTTGTACTTATTTTGTAATATGTACACGTTAAATAGGATTCGCTGTTCTTCTTGGAAACTTATTGCGGCTTTGTAATGTAATTATGTAAGATAAGATCTACTGTCTTTTTGGTTTTGTAGTGCTTTTTTTTTTTTTTTTTCTTTTCACGTTTTCCATTTGTAAATTTCTTCAGAAGCAATTAAAAGCGTTTTGCACTTGGGAAAAAATGGAAAAGCAAGAAATTCTCCCTTGGAATCAAACTGAAATTTTTTATAACTCCAGTGTGATTTCAACGCTGTTGTATGGCTGTGAAATCTGGCAACTGAAGACCCCCAGGAGAAGAAACTTGACGCTAATGACACTAAGTGCCTACGTAAGATCTTGGGCATGAAATGGTCAGACTTTATACCAAATAAAGACGTCAGGGAGAGGTTCAAACAGCTCCCCGTGCCAACCATCGTCTGCAGATGTCGCCTCCACTGGCTGGATCATGTCTTGAGATTACCCTCATCAAGACCTGCAAACCAGGCCATTAAATGGACCCCAGCAGGCCAGAGAAAAAAGAGGACGACCCAGGATGAGCTGGCGACAGACAGTGGAGAGAGACCTCAGACTCGTTGACAGAGGATGGAGTGACACTAGCAAACTGGCTGAGGACCGTGCACAGTGGAGCGCCTTGACTGCCTCATGCGTCGCAAGACGTGGGAGGTTCTAAGTCTAAGTAATTAACTAACAGTGAGATGCATTAAGTTTTTTTTGTTGTTAAATTACCCAAGAAAGTATATGAAATAAAAGACTTGCTATTTAAATCTTGATTTGGGGATGTATGACAACGACAAAATGTCAGCGATGTTGCTTCTTTTCTTGCTGTCTTTGGGCAAAGACTTACTGATCATGATTAAACACAGTCGTTTACCTTTTCACACAGGAAAGTTTAGCCGAAGCGAAGCTTTCGGCCTCCATCCAGAGGCCTTCATCTGCGCCGAATGTCTCGCTGAGTGAGTTGTGTTCGGTGCCCGCGATCTCGAGATGTACTCGAGTCACGAGACCGAATAAGGGAAGTGTAGGCTGCTGGTAGATTGTGTCGACCCCGGTCCCGGTTGAGGGAAGGAGACGTGGCCGCGATGTAGATGGCCTCTTTTACTCCTCTTTGGAACCATTTAGGTTCCTGGTCCAGGACGCTGACATTGTCCTTATTGATCAGTACAGGCAAACCTGGTCATCAGACATTCATTCGATTGAGCATTGTGAAACATTACTGTGGTTTCAAAAGCGTATTTCAGTGTGAGAAATACATTAGCTTTAGCAAAGAAGATGCTTTTGTGATTCTTACATTCAGTTTAGGCAAGGGAGGTCCCCGATTCTCAGTCATAAACTTCGCTACAGAAAGGATATCTGTCCAGCACAGTTACTCTGTCCTTTGTGCAAAAGTGAAATTGAAACAGAAGGTCATGTTTCAATTAGATGTGAAAATTGCAATAACTTAGGAATAGATGTGACATCGATGCAAAGAATAAACATTCACGATATACAAGCGGAAAGGTGCGTTATGGCCGCAGACGATAACACAGCGTTACAGTTATCACGTTTTCGTACAATGCATTTAAAATTCGCGAGGAAATTAGCTTGAGCAACTTTATTTCGTCTTAAATAGAGGTAGTGGCCTTGAAATGAACATTTTTGTGTTTTTACTCGATAAATTCAAGTTCGAGTTTGAGTTCTCTCTCTCTCTCTCTCTCTCTCTCTCTCTCTCTCTCTCTCTCTCTTTTGACAAGCTCGATCGTCAGCTTCAGGCCATTGCTGTGATTCAAACATTGATACTTCGAACCAAACACGTCGGTGTCTTGACAGGCTTGCTCCTCATTTACGTTTTCACATGGATTTTCAACGACTTTGTGGAGAGGTGAACCGGATCCTGGATCTAAGCAAAAGTGACATTTCTTCGCGCCAATCAAGCGTGAAGAGTGTTTCGGATCTTTACACTGTCTCTGCCGCTGTCACCTCTCCCACAGTGAGTATACAATATTCTGCTAAAGAACCATCCCTGTCTGACATGATGAAGGCTATATTTCAAATGAATGATTCCCTTAACTCCAAAATGGACTTGAAAGGAGAGGAATGAAACAGATTCGTGGATACTGGGTATGGCTACGAAAAAAGATGGATCAATCGAAAGATGAGGTAGACGCGCCAAGGGAAAGGAACACGAAGCTGAAAAAAAAATTCTTAGTGCCGATAATTCATAGTCGGCAAGATAGGCGTTGAATGAAAACCAACTGTCTGTGCGCATGTCTCTCTCTCTCTCTCTCTCTCTCTCTCTCTCTCTATATATATATATATATATATATATATATATATAGAATTATAAAAAGCTTGCTCTTATGTCTCAGATTTTAGAAATAGGGAGGTGATAAGCCTTCATATCTGCAGTGGTAGATGATTCTGCCTGACTGACAGTATGTGCTTGAGTGGGTGAATGGGGAATAAATAAATGCTTCTCAAAATGAACCTTCAGCAAGTTTATAGTCTCCAAAGCTGGAGAACATCTCCAATGGGGAGGAGTAAGCTCACTGACATATAACTCCCGTCAGATACCGGTATTTCGAAACCTGATTGTGTCTCCTCAGTGACCGCGGAAAGTGGTAATTTGACTCCTCTGCCTTTTCGGTTTTAAGAAGAATGCTATACCAGAAAAAGGCTGGTGTGCAATACCTTAGTATGTTTGTTGAGTTTTTCGAAAAACTAACTAAAGGTGCCACCCTAAGAAGCAAAAGAAAATCATGGAAAGAGCAAAACAAGCTACATTTTCTTGTGAAAAGTAGAAAATATAAAAAGATAACCTCTTAAGACCCAAGTGCTGAGGCCTGTTCTTGGAATGAATCTGCAAGGGACTAAATTACAATGAAACAATAAATTCCAAGGATAAGTACCGAGCTCCATTCCAGCAACTTACAGAGCAGCTAGGTGTTGCAATGACTGATAGAAATATTGAATTATAAACAAAGCTTGCTCTTATGTCTCAGATTATAGAAATAGGGAGGTGATGAGCCTTCATATCTGCAGTGGTAGATGATTCTGCCTGACTGACAGTATATGCTTGAGTGGGTGAATGGGGAATAAATAAATGCTTCTCAAAATGAACCTTCAGCAAGTGTATAGTCTTCAAAGCTGGAGAACATCTCCAATGGGGAGGAGTAAGCTCACTGACATATAACTCACCCACTCAAGCACATACTGAAGCGGAAGACAATCATTTCTACAATCTGAGACATAAGAGCAAGCTTTGTTTATAATTCAATATTTCTTGCAATCATTGCAACACCAAGCTGCTCTGTAAGTTGTTGGAATGGTGCTCGGTACTTATCCTGGAATTTATTGTTTCATTGTAATTTAGTCCCTTGCGGATTCATTCCAAGAAGTGGCCCTCAGCACTTGTGTCTTAAGAGGTTATCTTTTTATATTTTCTACTTTTCACAAGAAAATGTAGCTTGTTTTGCTCTTTCCATGATTTTCTTTTGCTTCTTAGGTTGCAGCTTTGGTTGGTTTTTTGAAAACTCAACAAACATACTACGGTATTGCACACCAGCCTTTTTCTGGTATAGCATTCTTCTTAAAAACCGAAAAGGCAGAGGAGTCAAATTACCACTTTCCGCGGTCACTGAGGAGAAACAATCAGGTTTCGAAATATGGGTATCTGACCAGAGTTTTTTGTTAGTGAGCTTCCTCCCCATTGGAGATGGTCTCCCGCTTCGGAGACTATAAGCTTGCTGAAGGTTCATTTTGAGAAGCACTTATTATTCCCTCATTCACCCACTCAAGCACATACTGTCAGTTAGGCAGAATCATCTACCACTGCATATATGTCTCCTTTTTGTTTTTGTCCGTATTCAGTGATGGATCTACACAAATGTACAATTGCTATGAGATATACATTTCATATCTTTTCTTGCTAATTTTACAACGATGAACACCCTACCTGATTGTTTTATACCTTTTGGTGTTTTTCTCGGTAGTCATAGATTCTAGGATTAAAGCTTGTGATACACTAATCTGCAGAGTTTTCATTATTTAAATGGGTTTCTTTCAAAGACGAAGTATCCAAGTACAGTTACTTATATTGTCGTTGTTCCAATTGCGTGTACGTCGTTTGCATCATCAACATAGTGATTTCTGACAGCTCGCAAGTGTTAACGAAAACACTACAGTTCCTTTTCCTTTCCTTTTGAACGTAAAGCAACAACTGATGACCATTTTTTTGGTCAGTCACAGTTACTGTATTTTTGTTTCTTTCTTTCTTTTGTTTGACGGGTTGCAAAGTCATTATTTCGTATTTAAATTTTGATGCTGGAACCGTTCTGTACAGTTACGATTACAACACTGTTCACAGCTTCCAGAAGCGTAGTTCTGGTAATGACGTCACTGTCATCAGGGTACTTTACAATGGGAAGAAATGGTAGTGATGAGATTACTCATCAGAGCGTAAACTTTTCTGCACCATCCAGACATGTTCTGATGACCAGTTTCAAGCGACTTACGCAGCATGAAATACAAGTCTCTATGATTCGCTATGATGGTAAAAACCATGAACACATTTTTCTGGTCTTCGCACCTAGGACGGTCTGATAGTGTCCAGATGTACTGGCTTGATGACACCTTTTTCACCGTTTATGTGGGTGGAGACAAATGCTTTCAACAAACAAGCACACAATGCTTTCAACTTTTCTTTTCATTTCTCCTTGAAGATAAAGCACCTCAGAAGCTATCAACTGGATTTGGGAACTGTTCAGTGGAGCATTATTCCAGCTTTCAGCATCACATGGCGTGTAACATGAAGACAGAGTGTGAGGACGGACGGGATGAAACAGAACAGTGCCCCTTCAGCAGTGCTCAGTGTCGTGGATTGGTGGCGTTATGTGACAGTTGTTACGAATTTGTTGACGATCTGTATGGGCGATACAATCAGAGACCTAATCAGTATTGTTCATTATTTGGGGGCTCACCAGGATTTCCTTCGTGTTTGTATGACCCATATAGTGTGATTGTGGACAAATCAAATCAGTACTGGAGCAGTGGCTCACGTAGTTTAACGGTTGGTTTATTTCTCAATGATTTGACATTGACCAATATGTACAGACATAGTATATATAGTAACGATAAAAACTGTCTTTCATCATCTGTTTGCAGGTTTTTATATGAGAAGTGGTCTTAAAAGCCCAGTCCTGGCGGACCTCGAACTTATGGTGATTTTGAATGGCCTGGGAAGGTTTCCTGTGGTCAAGGTCAAAAAACGAGGGGTAATTTGCCAAGTCAAAATGAACAACAATGAAAACCAGGCCTATCCAAAAACCAGGATTGTAAGGCAACCCCAAAATATCGTTGCTCCAAACACACCACTCTGTAACGGTTTGTTATGAAAGTGGTGTGACACAGAAACAACTGTTTTGTGGTTCCAGACAGGTTGAAGCATGTAGTCAACAGTATTTGTCTCTGTGTCTTTTTCATGATCAAATATTGCGCATGGGATTGTGAATCACACAGATCTTAATGTCTCTCTAATGCCCGTATTTATTTGCAGTCTTGATGATACAACCAGTTTGTCCTACTCTTTGGTGTGTGACTTCACAGCTGACTGTGTGGATTCCAGTGATGAATCCTTCTGTCAGCATCCTCCTTGTGACAGCACATTGTTCTCATGTACCAACGGTCAGTGCGTGTCATATAACAACTTGTGTGATCAAACGTCGCACTGTATGGATGAATCAGACGAACGGAACTGTGATTATTTCACTGAGAGAAACGATTTGATATGCAACGTATTCCTTCTCCTGCTCTTGTCAATTTCGATGGAATCTCAAGATTTAAGGCAACCCCGATGAATTCCAGCCAGTCATGCCCAGACAGTCATTACCGTTGTCCCGGTCAGCTCAATGATTGTCTGCCGATTTACACACGATGCAATGGAATGAATGACTGTGTGAATCATGAGGATGAAGAAGGATGTGACGAAGTAAAATGTCCAGGACTTCTCCGATGCAGGCTGTCTACAATCTGTGTTCATAGTGATCACGTGTGTGATGGCTGGCCTCACTGTCTGACATATGATGATGAACTATGGTGCAACGTTCTTTGTCCTGTGGGTTGTCTCTGTCAGGTTCATTCTCTGCGTTGTCTTCAGCCTTTCCAGGCAGACCTCTTCCCTCAGACCCGCTCTTTGGATGCTACAGGTTCTGGAATGACACTGTCTGATGTGAGTAGCAATGTTTATCTTGTTCGTCTGATTCTCGTCAAGTGCTCTTTGACAATAATGCTTGAAGTACAATTGTTAAATTTGAGGTTCCTTGACCTCAGTGAAAACAATGTACAGCACATTAACATTACTTCGTTTCTTGGTTTAAAAAACCTGCAATCATTATCATTGTCTAAAAATCCCATCACGATACTCTCTACTGATTTTTCCTCTGATGTCCAACAAAAAGCGCTGT
Source organism: Conus betulinus (assembly GCA_016801955.1). Lineage (NCBI taxonomy): Eukaryota > Metazoa > Mollusca > Gastropoda > Neogastropoda > Conidae > Conus > Conus betulinus. Next base: position 70,482 of record JADBJO010008794.1, read on the forward strand.
CCATGATAGACCTGTCATACACAGACCTGGCAGTGTTTGATTCCAAGCCCTTAACACAGTTTTTCTGTCTTACAAGTGTTGAATTTGACTCATACTGATATCCACACTATCAGTTCAAATGGTTTTCAGTTCACACTGCAGTTAAATGAATTGTACACACATGGAAGTCCTGTCAAAACGTTTCCTCCTGACATTTTCGCAGGTCTTCTTTATCTGCGCATCCTTTCCTCGCAAACTATAAACTATGCTGTGATGAAATTCTACCCCCCAAATTTGACATTTCATCTTGTCATGCCCCCAAAGATGAAATTTCATCGTGTGAAGATTTGTTGCAGTCATGGACATACCGAGGGTTTCTGTGGCTGGTCGCCTGTCTGTCTGTGTCTGGCAACGTCTTCTGTTTCTGTGCACGTTTGGTTAGGGGAAGCATGACGTCTTCAAGTGGATTCAGTGTGTTCGTTACCAACCTGACCATGGCTGACTTCTTGATGGGTATTTACGTGGCTGTTATTGGTATAGCTGATGACCATTATCGTGGCAGATATCTCTATTATGATGACACGTGGAAAAACAGCGTGTTTTGTAAGGTGGCCGGTTTTTTGTCTTTGCTGTCCAGTGAGTTGTCGGCCTTGATCATTTGTCTGATCACTCTAGATCGTTTCATTGTCCTATGCTTTCCATTCAGCACCTTCCGATTTGAGAGAACATCAGCAGCGATGGTTTGTCTGATGATCTGGCTGACTGGCTGGTTTCTGGCCTTGTTGCCTTTACTTCCAGTGACATCCCACTGGGAGTTTTATTCCCAGACAGGCATCTGTATTCCACTGCCAGTGACGAGGCAAGAGTTCATAGGGAAACACTATTCTTTTGTGTGTAATGATTGGTTTCAATTTTGTTCTGTTTTTGGTCATATCTGCAGGTCAGATATTCATCTACTGGTCTATACAGAGCAACACGTTGAAGACCAACTCTACCAAGGCATCACAAGACATGACCATAGCTCAAAGACTGATCACTGTTGCATTGACAGATTTCATGTGCTGGTTTTCCCATTGGACTGTGTGGGATGTTGTCATCGTCTGGTGTCCCCATAGCTGGAGAAGTGAATGTGGCCTTGGCAATATTCATATTACCTTTAAAACGCTGCCATCAATCCCTTTCTTTACACGTTCAACACCTTAGCAGAAAAACGAAGAAAATACCAAGAAACTAAACTGTTAAAATGGATGGAAACCCATTTTGATTTAATTCCCAGTTAAAACTGACCACGTTGTTATAATCATACGATAGCTTTCTTAAATATGAGTTTTTGTCTGTAGGCATTTTGAGGCAATCTTTGAACTTAACTGATGTTTGGGGAAATGCTCTCTGTGTCTGTCTCTGTCTCTGTCTCTGTCTTTGTCTCTCTCTCTCTCTCTCTCTCTCTCTCTCTCTCTCTCTCTCTCTCTCTCGTTGTTGCCTATCCTGTTCTCTATACTCTCACCAGACCAACTGAATAAACTGACAACCTACGCTACTGGGTGTAGACTTTGACAGAATGCTAACCTTCAGAAAGCATGTTGAGAATATTGTTCTTAAATGCAAAAAAAGGCCTATCTGCTATGAAAGCAATGGCAGCTCAAGGCATTGAACAGCGCTACCTCTGTCGACTGTATCACCCACTTATATTCTGTGTGGCTGATTGTGGATTAGGGCTTATAACACTGTCCAACAACAATCTTCTTAAATTAGAAAGAATTCAAAATGAAGCAATGAGATTGATCCTGGGAACCACGAAGGACACACCAGTTCAAACCATGCGATACCTGCTCGACCTTCCCTCAATGCAGACAAGACACAAGCTAAACAGGTTAAGGCATACTTCAGAGTAGTTGAAAATCCTCACAACCCACTTCATGGGGCGGTCAATGAAACAAAAAGCACTCGATTAGGACGTGGAAAATCATGGATGGGACAGGCAGAAGACACTATACAGCTTGTGTGCCAGGTAGCAGAACTCAAAGAAACCAAGGAATGGGAAAAGTATTCGGACCACTTGAAACACCTCTACCAAATTACCATCGCTCCAGAACTTGGAAGAGAGAATTGGACAGAAGGCAAAACCAACACAGAAATTCAGATACAGGTAGAAGACCTTTGCACAAAAGATGAAATTGTAATATACGCTGAAGGTTCTGTTACCAAAGCTAAACCAGGCTGGGGATACACAGTGAAGCAAAATGGCCAAACTATCCAGGAAGACAATGGCGCGCACAGTTTAATAACTTCAAGTCTAACAGTGGAAGTAGACGCAGTGACACAAGAACTCTACTGGCTTTCATCAAACTCAACAAGCCATGATACTGACTGACTCCATGAACCTACTTCAGAAAGTGAAACGTGCAATAGGAAGCCTGCTTGGAATGAACTAATGCGCAGCCTACCATTGGAGAGACTCATATGGCTGTACTGCCCTGGACATGCTGGAGTTAAAGAAAAAAAGAGAGCAGACACACTGGCTGGCAAGGCAACGATAAGAACTGGATTACAGCTTAGCCGATCAGATGTGATAAGATATATGAAGAATCACTTAAGGAAACAAGAGCAAAGCCACTACACCATAGACCAACTTCAGATCTGAACACCAAGAGAGGAAGTGGCCGCACATCCAGACTTGAGGGAAGAGAGCAAAATATCACCAACCAACCAAACATTGGAATAATCTCAAAGGCAACACTGCGAAGACTCCTGGGGATCGGGGCAAACTCATACTGGGCCTTTCCAATACCAATGTAATGATCAAACGCATATCAACTGCGATGATAATTGGAATATCTCAGGGCCCCCAGCGCATAATGTAGGCTGGTGTGTGTTCATTAGTGGGGGTGATTCCGGCGTGTCGATTAGAGAGTACACAGACCTGAGTGTGCAAGCCTTGGTATGTGAGTGTGTGTGTGTGTGTGTGTGTGTGTGTGTGTGTGTGTGTGTGTGTGTGTGTGTAAAGGAGTGAGTGAGTGAGTGTGTGTGTGTGTGTGTGTGTGTGTGTGTGTGTGTGTGTGTGTGTGTGTGTGTGTGTGTGTGTGCGTGCATGCGTGCGTGCATGGGTGCATGTGTGTGCGCGCATGCGTTCGTGGGTGTGTGTGTGTGTGTGAGGGGGGGGGGGGGGGTTGTGTTCTTATTGTATGTGCGTGTGTGTGTGTGTGTGTGTGTGTGTGTGTGTGTGTGTGTGTGTGTGTGTGTAAACGCGCGCGCAGGCGCGTGCACGCATACGTTGTATTTGATGTTTTGGTTTTTGTATTTGATCCAGAGTCATCTTCTGAACATTCACGCATACATTGACCACACACACACACACACACACACACACACACACACACACACACACACATACACGGGCACGCATACACACACGCGCGCACACACGCACACGCACACACATACACACACACACACACACACACACACACACACACACACACACACACACACACACACACACATACACACATACAAACGTGCGCGCCTACATGCGCTCGCTCCCCACGCAGACACATATGCACATGCGCGCATGTGCACGTCCACACCCACACGTGTGCGCACGTACACGCATACATATGAACTCGTACATGCACACATGCGTAGACGCACATGCGTACACGCCCACATACAAGACACACACATATACGCACATGTATGTACAGAAACATGTAGATACGTGTGTATGCTCGCACAAACCCACGAATCACACACACACACACACATGCACACGCACTTCTGTACACGCACACATGCGCGCACAAACACGCAGGTACACACGTACGCACACACACCACACACACACACACACATACACACGTGCGCGCACACATACACACACAAGCACGGACACACACATGCACGCGCGCGCGCGCATACACACACACACACACACACACACACACACACACACACACACACACACACACACACACACACACACACACACACTTGAGCAAGCGCACACACATGGCCCGTGCCCACACATCCATACACACACACACGTGTACATTCTCTAGATACACATACTTTTTTGTTTTGTTGTTTTTTTTTCATTTTTTTTAATGAAAAAAAAATACAGCCAATGTTAGGTAGGCACTCAAGGTCTGACCAGCGCATTGGTGTGGCAAGCGCACACACACATGGGCCCGTGCCCACACATCCATACACACACACGTGTACATTCTCTAGATACACATACTTTTTTGTTTTGTTCTTTTTTTTTCATTTTTTAATGAGTCAATGAGTTAATTTTTTAATTAGGTCAGACATCTGCTAAGTCGTAGCCACGAGACCCTCTTCTTCAGTTCTCTCTCATCTGAGTTGTTAATTCATTGAATACTGTTCCACACTAGCCTTCGCTAAAGTGTTTAAGCAAATAAAGTGGCGAAAAGGGAGGACAAAATGTCCTAGGTAGTGTAATGTCAACTGCCCGTTCTCATACAACAAAACGAGTGATGCATTTTAAAGATACATTTTGTGCGCTTTAATTCATCTTCAAGACCTTCAAATATGTATTGTATATTTTGTATATGAGAGAGAGAGAGAGAGAGAGAGAGAGAGAGAGAGAGAGAGAGAGAGAGAGAGAGAGAGAGAGAGAGAGAGAGTCAAATAGTTTTATTGCAAAGGCCACCGACCTATCTGCAATGAGGTCAAAAACAAAAGTAGAACACACACGCGATCGGCGCATACACTGAAAATCATGAAAGGAAATATTTGCTTAACAAAAATGATGATGGTCTTCCCGAAATTATTCTGGTATTTCTGTGTTAACTGATAGCAGTTTCTGAGAGAGAGAGAGAGAGAGAGAGAGAGAGAGAGAGAGAGAGAGAGAGAGAGAGAGAGAGAGAGAGAGAGAGAGAGAGATAGAGACAGACAGACAGACAGACAGACAGACAGACAGAAAGAGAGAGAGATGCTCATGGCCAAGCCGATTGCAAAGGGCCATGTGAGGGCTGTCAGCCCTGTGAAGTCAACTCTCAATGGATTTAACACATACAAACACAACTCATTAAAGCGTGTTTTCTATAAACACATCGACATTCGGTTCAAACCTTTCTTCCATAAAATCTAACATCATATGAAAAAGCTGATCTCTTTCAGAGAGTCAAAAGATCACATGGAGTCTGCTGTAGTGTTTATGTCTGATGTCGTGCAAGTCGCCGACAGTCTGTACGAACCTTTCATTGTAAGTGGTACATCACTTGAAATGCATCACAGAACGTCTTCACCATTCAAAAGACAAGAATGGGTGTGAAAGGAGAAGCCTGTGTGTAATGGCACAAGACTCTTCCTACTTTATGGACGCTCATGGATTATGGTTAATACTCTGTCACGTTTGCTCGACTTGGAAAGAGTTTGTTATGTGTCTGCGAGTTCCATTTCTCATACCGGAGGTCTTTGACATAGGCCCGAGCTTTGGATTTCAGTTCATGTGTGGGATCGAAAATCTGCCCAATGTTTTACTTGTGGCATTCTTGGCAAGTTGATCAACCAGCCCATTACCTCAAAGGCCGACATAACCAGGGACCTTAACAACAGTTACGTTGCATCCATCAGATGTCAGAGAAGTATACAGTTCGAACAGTTTTTCAGCAGCTGAGAATGCTTGAGGTTACGGGCATCTATGGCCTTAATGTAGAAAGGGAGTCTGACAGAATGAGAAAATCGTTATGCTTGGGTTTACAGACCATTTCAAGAGCGAGAACCAAGGCTGCCGGTTCAACAGTGTAGATGGAGCTGTCCATGGGAATGTGTTGGGAACAAATCTGAGAGGGAGCTTTTGTGCAAAATGCAGCAGTGGCAAAACCCCTCCTCATATTTGGACCCATCAGTAAATATTCCCCGATAGGACGGAAATTTGGACAAAATTCGGCAAAGTGACAAATATGCCAAAGAACTGGTAATGTCTGTACGATATCAGGCTATATCAAAACGGATGAGAAAAGTCCATGGAGGGTCATCAGGAAACTTGACACTTGAACAAATCCCACACGACTCCAAAATCTATGACTGCACTGTTCAAATGGGGAAGAATATGAACTCCCAAGGTGGAATGAACTGGAATGTCTTTCAAATTTCTTCCGGAACTTCAGGTCAAAGACGTAGTCACAAGCAGGGTTTTCGAATCAGAAAAGAGATTCAAACAGTAGCTTTGGCCACAACACAGATTGTAAACAGTGGTGCTGTGAAATGCACCCAGCCAAAGCCCTTGATTTGGATGGGATCCAGAGTTTTTCAGGTTGGAATGTCCAAGGATGGTGCAGGATTGCTTTCAGCTGGCATGTTCAGCAGTTGTGGACAGTACTTGTCTGGGTCCCACCCGCACCTACGGGTGTATCTTTTCCTTGTCTGCCTTTTGGCGACTGTGTGATTCACATTTTCGGTATCTAACTGAGAGAATTAATGCACAAAGTACAGTTCATGTTTTTCACTATATCCTTCCGATAAGGTGGAGTAGTGGCGGTGGCGGGGGTGGTGGGTGGGGGGGGGGGGGGGATATTTGGTCTGTTACCACCAACAGAGAAAAATGACACTAGAATCAATGTCCAAAGCAGTAAGAAAATGATATAAGTTAAGGAAAAAAAAGAGACATCCATTACCAAATATGTGTTAAGATACATTACAAACTATCAATAAAAGAATTTCGAAAATGAGTCTAGGGACAAGAAAATCTACATGGAAAGTCAAAATGACTTAAATATCTGCGTGAGTGGTCAGTCGTACTGTTTTGAATAGCCCGAATCCAAAAGTGTTCCCCAACTAAACACGTTTTTTTCGTTTTCTTACAGAATCGTCCAAAATCAAGTGATGTGGAAGAGTGTTGGATAAAGTGTGTACTGACTAGTTGCCTAGGAATGCGCATGACTGGATGACAAATGCAATAATTGTACATTGTCATTTCCATTTTCATACTTTGTTTAAAATCCCAATTCGTGGTGCATCAAACTCAAAGGAAGTTTGTTCTCTGTGTTCTCTGTTTGTCCTCTGGTGTGTGTTTGTTTTTTTTGTGGCTGGTAACTGGTCAGTCGACGGGGGTTTTTCAGTTTATTTTTGTTTTATGTATATTCTTAATTACGAACTCTCAACACAGGAATGTTCTGTAAGGATCAAGCACAACAGAGCACGGAAACACAAGATTTGGCAGTCAGACTACAGCATCGAAAAATCAAGCTTTGTACTGATCGTCAAATTCCTTTTGATTCGTACACTTTTTTTTTTTAACATAGTCTTTGTTCTCTAAAACCAGAACAACGCCGTTTGTTGGTTTCCAGTACGTTCACAGGCCACCAAGAGCAAAAAGAAACTTAATGACTGCAACGGCAAAAGCACATTACTATAGTAGACGCAAAATATAGAAGACAGTTTGAAGTCGTTCCTCGCATGATCAATCGAAGGAAAATGTTATGATTCAAGTCTTTTTTTTTTTATACATTGAAGAAGATCCCCACCCTATCTCAAATGTGCACACAGATAGAAGCGCACACACACACACACACACACACACACACACCACACACACACACACACACACGCACGCACGCACGCAGACATGCATGCACGCACACACGCACACACACACACACACACACACACACACACACACACACACACACACACACGCACGCAGACACACACACACACACACACACACACACACACACACACACACACACACACACCACGTACACTGGCACACACTTAAATGGGCCCTCGCACACACCCATGCATGCAAGGACATGCAAACATACATGCCTGCACTCTCCGCACACACATGGGATGATAAAAAGGGTAAAGACAATGCTAGCCAAGGTCTGACCAGCGCGCAGGTTAGACACCTGCTCCGTTGTAGCCATGATACCTTCTTTTTGAATTCTGTTTTCTTATCCATCATCTTCAAATCGAAATGTGGTCTCACAGTTTAGCAGATGTGATAGACTGTATATGGCCCAGTCCGCACTTAGTGACACCTTCTTGGTGAAGCTGAAACTGAAACTAGTTAGGTGTCATTGCCTGCAACCTAGTCTGCATCTCGCCTGTCTGCTAAGCTGCGAGACCACAGAGTGCTGAAATTAAATGTGCAGCCATCTGAACGCAACTAAGCAGATTCCTGTCGAAAGCAATTCACCTGCCATTGTCTGCACCGTTAGTTGTGTGTGTGTGTGTATGTATATAGTTATGTCTGTATGTATGTGTGTGCGGGGTGTCTGGGTGGGTGGGGGTATGTGTGAGTGTACATGCATCATGCATGTGTGTGTGTGTGTGTGTGTGTGTGTGTGTGTGTGTGTGTGTGTGTGTGTGTTTGTGTAGTCACACACTAATCCTTCGATTAACATTACAATATCTTCATTTTAGCTAAGTTTTACGCCTGCATCTGAAGTTTTGCATTTATATTTTTTTTCGGGCAATTTCGAAAGTCATTTATACTCTGGATCAAGAGCAGTTTGGTGGCAGTATTTGAAGTGTGATCAGGATTCCCATCCCCCCCCTCCCCCCTCTTTTCTTCATTTCTTTCAGTTCTTTTAACTGGCGCATTAGGTGTGTGTTTGTCTTCAGCCTGTTCCATCCATGATTTTTCAGGTTTTGTATGAGTACATCTCTTTTCCTTCACTGCCTCATGTAGTGGGTGTGCAAATGGTCAAGTGCTCTTAACTATGCCTTCATCTGTTCTGGTTTGTGTCAGTAATTCTTTGAAAGGAGGTCGAGCAATTAACGCACAGCTTCAATGATGTGTCCTGTGTAGTTCCCAAGATCAGCCTCATCGCTTCAGTTTGATTCTTACTCAAGAAGATTTTTCTGGGACCGTGTTGTAAGCCCTAACCCATAATAAATTACATTATATACAACTGCCTGATAACCCGGTAGAGATGGCATTGTTCAATGTCTTTAGTTGACACTGCTCTTTATGGTCGACAGGCCCATTTTCGCATTTTAGTGTGACATTCTCAACATGGTTTCTGAAGGATGACAATTATCAAAACCTACACCAGGTAGCATAGGTTGTCAGTGAGTTTGATTTGTGTTTCATCGAATTAAAGTGGTGTGAAAAAATTTCTTCTAGTCTGTTGTTGGGAGTTCAGAACCATGTCTGCACTTCTGTAGGGTTGATGGACGATCCAGTTTTCTTGACGCTACTGAACACTGGTAACTTTCTGATTGATTGCTTTTGCAATTACTTGAGCATTCTTTGACTTAGCAATTACGTGAACATTCTTTGACGTTTTAAAACATTGTACAGAGGAGGGCAGAGAGTGCCTTGAGGTAATCCTATAGATAGTTTACGGGGGTTCAGACATCCAGTCTCCAAATCGTAGTATGTTGGTTCAATCCTGAAGTAATACTGCAAAACATCTTGCCCATGTTGTGCTTACTCCGTAGCCAAGAAGCAGTTATAGGAGAAAGCGAAAACTATTTTGTTACATGCATCTTCCAGGTAGATTGCTACAGCTGGGGTTTCGTCCTTTCTTTTGGAATCTATCTATCGTAACATATGTAGGCAAAGGGGGCCGCATTTCCCAATGATTTTTTTTCCCATTCCTGTAGTCTTCTTAATTGCCGGGGAGGATTTGCCTATTGTCAACGTATTGGGCGAGATTCCTTGCCAAACTGTGTTCCATGAGGTTTCCTACAATTTTGCATGGTGAAAATGTGGTAGATACGTAGCTGATTACGATTTTCTGGGCATTAGCAGAGGTTTCAGGTAGCTGTGCGTCCGGTCAGACATAGCGTTTATCTGAACTGTCCTGGTGGAGAATGAAGAAATGAGGTTGATGTTCTTCTGAGAGCTGTGTAATATCTCGGTTCTCTGTCTGGATTTGGAGCACTATTTTCTTTAGTGCAATTAGCTATTGTTTCATCCGTTCACGTCCCTTGATTCCATCACAGAGTATCATTACATTTATAGAATCAGGAAGAGAAGGATGCCAAAGGGTTTTTGCAACAGGCTTGCATGAACTCAATTCTATTATCATTAATTTGCTGCTCTTTAACGATAATATGGTCTTAAAAAGTCTGCAGTGCACTCCTGTGTACATCAGTACTTCAGTTTCAGCTGTAGAGGCTGACTAATGAAGCTAAGTGTCACCAGCAAAGCTCTCCATGCAACATTACATGAAGACTGATGACACCAGACAAAGGGATATGCACAGAACGAAAAGAACTGGACCCAAAACAGACCATTATGGGACAGCATACTTCGAAGTACATAAAATAATCAGAGCATCTCTCCTTCACACGTACTAGTGCAATGTCACAAGTACATAACAATGCTCAGTCTCGTGAGAAGGATGAAGTGGTCAACAGTGTGTAAGACGGCTGATAAGTCTAAACGTACCAGAACAAACATGTTTTCACCACAAACTCTAGAGAGGAGTAAATGACTATTCTAAAAAGAGCAATTTCACAACTATGGCCACGTCTTGAGGCTGACGGGTGAGACTATTTCGTTCTCAGTGAAATTAGAGCTGAGTCAGTACGATCTTATACAAGCAATGTGATAAATAACGAATTTTTTTTTTTTTAAATCAGAAAACGCTATGCTGTGACAGATCGATATCACAATAGTAAATTATACATTTTTCGTGTGCAGAAAATCCATTCATACAACAAAATAGCCAACTTGTCGTTTCTTTATTCGCATTGTGCCATTTCTACCTCTTTTTTGACTACTGGATTTGCATGTAGTTGATTTTTGTTTGAGTTGGTAGTGTCTAGGAGACAGGCATTCTAATTCCTGGACAGGCATACCAAGACATCTACGTATTCTGCTTGCTTGAATATTAAAATCGCTTGTTTGTTAGCGAAGTAATGCATCTGGCAGTTGGTGAAGATCAACCGTTAGGTAACCAGTTCAACAAAGGATCTGTAGAGCCCAGTCGTTATTGAGGACTGTTGATTGTGATATGTTGTGAACATCGTTGGGGTGACAATCAACAGAGAATAAGAGATGTAATCGTTCGCGATCTGGTGGGTTCCATTGAACTGGTGGGAGCTCTAATGCCTGTGGTTGATGACAGTTTGTTTTGTCCATCACCAGACCCACGGTGGGAACTCTAGGAATGCACGCTGCTTGTGGTTGGTGTCGGCGTGTGCGCTTGTTAGCAGGTCCTCTGCCGAGATTCTAGAACTTGCCATGGGTGCCTTCTTTTCTTCTAGGATCCATTGGCGTCCAAGTAATGTGACTTGTACTTTCCTCAACGTTGAATTCATTGCAGGCAAATTCTTCCAAATGCTGTGATAGGTGCAAGAACTGAGTGAAATTGAAGTTTGGCTTTCGTCAAGATCCATCAAGTCTCATGTCTTTTGAACATAGACGCTACGCAGATATTCATGTTGTGAGACTTTAAGAGAAGAAACTATGAAGCCGATTGAGATGGTTATTGGGCAGAGGCGTTTGCTGTCGAGTTTCCTACAAAACACCGTAAGATGGGAAACTCCTCAGCATGGCGACAGCCAACGGATGTTTTATATGCTGTTTGCCCTGTTCCATTGTGTATCATCTGTTTCTGAAAGTATGTTACATACATTGCGCCTATATTTGCTACTAATAATCATATTATGAAAAACATGTGAAACAAGTCAAATAACGAAAATATTGAAATAAGGAGTGTAGTCGCGTTGTAAACGTATGGAAAATGGACAATTGTTTTGCGAAGTAATGTTGCTTAGAGCGTCTGAATAGGTGATGATTGCTATGAAAGCATTTTTCAAATATAATATAAATTGAAGTGGAATGGGATTTGTCTACGGCCTAAATTGTCTTGATGATTTAGAAGAAGAAGAAAAGAAGAAGAAGAAGAACAAGAAAGAACAAGAAGAAAAGTCGAGTTCATGCCTCTAAGGCACCTGCATGCATACGAGTATGTGTACATGATCGTGTGTAAGTTAAGTAACGAGCATGGATAAAATCAGGGCACATTTACATTAGGGGTAGTGACACTGTGAACGCTAGATGGGTTGATGGATGTGTGAGTGGTAAAATAATCAGATACTAGGAAGTCATTTATGAGGGCCGTCTGGAAACAGGGCTCCCAGTTTGTCTCCGATTCTCTATTGTAGTCCACCGGATGCAGGAGGTGACGTTTGCACAGCATCAGTGGAGGAGCATGACAGAAAAATTCTAATGTACGCTACTACTGACCGCATAAAAAAGAACGTGGTACTTAACAGAAAGCTTGCTTTAACCTTGCCTGTCATCAGCTCAAATACGACTGGTTGCACGCCTTGTGTGTATATGTATGTTTATTGTATGCTACTGTGGGTAAGAATAACACGCTTAAAATGTTTTCTTTTCTCGCATGTTGTGATTTGGAGAGACAGAAGCAAGAGCGGACACAAGTTCAAGATAAGAGTGTCGAAAGGAAAGAAAGATGCTGGACATTTTGGAGTGATAGAAATGTCAAATCTGAGGAGGGGGGGGAGGGGGGGGGTGTTGATGGGGGCAATAATGTTGAATCAAGTATGATCAAAGGAAGGCCATTCTCATGATAGACATAGAGGAGTCCATTTGAAATTTTCAGGAAAACAACCAGATATAACGAATAAGAAACTAATGACTAGGGTGATATACGGCAGCGAATCTTTCGAGACATTCGAATAAACAGAGGATGATGAAACAGGGTCAGGCTCACATGATTTCAGAACTGAACTTACCTACGCATTCTTCAGACACTCCTCTGAGTCTGTCTCAAAACAGAGCTAAGCTGGACCAGGTGCTTACGATCGGGGAGCAGGTGAAAATGGTGGAACACAAAACTGTCATGTTTCTCACATAAATCTTTTGCCAGTAACAAGTGTAAACTTTTATTTATAGAGACCATGTACAGACAATATTTTAGGAAGATAACAGTTATTTACCTTTACAAATGGGTTCATTTGTAACCATGAACTAGTTGTCTGGCAGTGGTGAATGCAAGATTTTCTATGGAATAAAACGTAGTAGTAGATTTCGCATTATCAAGAATATCATAATTATGTATAGTCAAAGGATCAGAGAATGCGATGGATCAGCACCAGACTATATCGCTTTTCTCGTGTAAACACCATACCTACATTTTTAGGATGAACAATGTCTACATCTGCACATTCAGGAGGGAGACGCCTTCCAAGTGATCCTGTGTCGTGGTATATGTAAACTGACCGCAGTGGCGTGGGGCAGAATCTGAAGCTTTTCAAGCAGGGTGACACCCAGCCATGGTGCAGAGCATAGCGTCACACACTGTGCTCCCAAAACAACACTAACACTAACACCTTTGCTTGGAGTCAGCAGACAGGAGATTGCTTTCAGAAGAATCATTTTGATTAGCTGTGCAATAGTGCCAGACCTATATTCAGATGTAAAAGTGAAAATCTGACACGAAAACGTCATTCTGCTATGACACACTGCGGCCTGAAAACAAATTAGATGGTGGACTGCTGCTGTGTGTGTCATTGCAATACTGTACTGATGATGAGTTCTTCAACAGCTGTCATTAACAAACACCCTGTACTGTAATATTGGCGACATCAGAGTATTTCATCCCTGCCCCCACCCCAAATATCACACTTCCTTCTCCTTTCAATCTGGATTACGAACAATAATACGAGCAATAAAGAGAAACTGACCTAGCCAAAGTTGTGGAACATGAGGACAGATAAACAGTGTCGTGGATCAGCTCAACTCGGGTGACAGCTGGAAGCCTCTATAGGAGAAAGCTGCATGTATAAAAACTGCAGTTTTAATGACTACCACTCCAAGTACTTTTGTCTGTCTCAGTGGCCATAGTACGGTTAATTGTGTAAGTGTTTGTTCAGAATAACCTGGCAGTACATCACAGCTGACACTGTAGAGGGCACATTTATACCTGCTAATAAAAGTTGATGTGATCTTTGGGGGTAATCATTCCCAAGTCGGTGATTTTGTCATCAAACGAAAAAACATCTGCCCTGGGGATTAAAAAAAAACAAACAAACTTTGAATGATTCATTCATAGAAATAGGAGTGCAGACTCTGTGTGTACATGCTGTGATGAGTGATGGTGATGTAAAAAGGGGTGGTGACAGAAACCGCATGGCAACGGGCCTGAAATCGGAAGATGTGTATCTTTTCTGTTTCACCGACACCCTGCGTACAAGTCAAAACTGAAATATAAGCTCGAAAATTCAGCAGGAATAATAAGATAATCTATGGTGAACAAAGTCTCTCGAGCACGTTTAAATGTTAAAGTAAAATCTTTTTTTGAGCTGCATTTGAGTAAACAGGCCTTCATGTTCGTTCTTGCTTGATGTTAGATTTTGATACTGTCAATGACGAAAAAAATAACAAATAAGTCTTGTATACCAACATATGAATAAAATTGACAACAAGCTGTTTTCTTTAGGAGTGAGATTATTACTAAAGAAGTCTGCTGACTGATAAAAAGGAGGATAGAAGGCAGGTGGTACGGCTTTACACGGCAGCCAGCTGACTTTGCTCTACACAGCGGCCAGCAGCCAGCTGACTGACCCAACACAGCAGCAAGCTGAGTAAACTCTACTTCTAGTTTTCACAATTTTCCAATAGGTCATGGAGATTTTGTCTGTGCTCTGAGCGTAATGTCTGCTAACCTGACACTTTGCCAGGAAACACATGTCTCTAAACAAAGTCACCAGTTTTTCGGTCGCAAATCTACACATCGCTGGTGGTACTTTTTTCTGCCTAGTGACCTCCTTACTAATACAAGGGAACGAAGGTTCAGATTTCTCATCCTGATATTAGGTGGAGATACAGCAGCGTACATGCCAGCATGTGGCGTACGATAGAGTCAAGGTGTCAGCAGGGAGGTCTGAGGCCGGGGCAAATACACTACGTCGTTTTTGAAAGCTCTTTAATTCCATTATGCAGCAGTCATAGTCAAGGCCTTTACCTCCGTTGGTAACAGGCGTAAGGAGTGGACCAGATAGGCTGGGGAATACCAGAGAGTTATTAGCATCCAATCCCCCCCGCACACTTCCAATGTCCTCACTTGAATGCATGCAACCACAATTAGACTACCCAACCAAATCCTGGACCACCGATGAAGATTCCACAGGAACAGGTATTATCAGATCAGTGGTCAGCTGACCTCACAAGCCAGGGATTCTCGCCATGCCCCCATCCCTACCCGATTTCCACATCCCCACATCTCCACCCTAAAAAGTCTTTATTTGCATGAGCATCCACCCATGCCAACCGCTTGCAGGACCCATGCCACCACCTGCAGGACCCATGCCACTACTTGCAGGACCCATGCCACCGCTTGCAGGACCCATGCCACCGCTTGCTGCAGGACCCATGCCACCACTTGCAGGACACATGCCACCACACTGCAGGGACCCATGCCACACTGTGCAGGACCCCATGCCACACCACTTGTGAAGGACCCATGCCACACTTGAAGGACCAATGCCACCACTTGAAGGGACCATGCCACCACTTGCAGGACCCATGCCACCACTTGCAGGACCCCATGCCACCACTTGCAGAACCCATGCCACCAAAACAAAGCTAGGAAAATGCACGAACAGCCAAATTACCACACTGAGTCCTTTTCACCTCCTCTCATGTAGACCAAACATGTGTGTTGGTGAGACAGGAACATATTCACAACGCAAGATCACAAATGTCTTCAAGCATAGTATGTATTAGCATGTTCAGTTGATTTGGAATAGTCTAGAACATGTTGTGACATTCCATTAATTTTGAAGGTAGAGTATATAGCATGCATGTTTGACTCCCAAGACACACAGGGACAGAAGACTACACAGAAAGAAATGTAATACATCAATTAAACCAGCCCTTATGCAACAAGAACACATTAAAGCAATTCTATACATCCTAAATCATCACCTGTGCACAGTCATTCACACGTCATCCACAACAGAGCTTCTCAATGTCCTTAAAACAATATGTGAACACCCGAATTAAGAAATCCCCCCCCCCCACCCCTAAACAAATCCATCTTTAAAGATGCACCGAAAAAAGGCATACACTTTACGCAATGAGTGATCTCCGAGGAAATTTACCATAAACCTAAAATGATCTTTTTGTGAAGTGAATCGCTGCTGAGAGTGTGCTTCGATGCCAAGAAAACAATTTAGGAAGGGGAGGGGGGGGTATCGTCGGGTATCTTTAGTGGCACCAGTGTGAGCTTGAGCTCAACTTCCTTTGTTTTTTAAAGGTCTTGGCTGACTGGCATTATGTTTATGTTTTATTTCACATAAAGCTCATTGCTGGCCATTTTCTTTCTTTAATTCTGGTGGGGCTTTGTTAGGATTTAGAGAGCAGTGACGTGAGAATTCAGGTAAAATTGGGAGTGAGAGATGATCAGTTTCAGAATATAAATGCTGTTGCTTTGGGCTGTCATTCTGTGGGCCCTTGTTTTTTTTTAGCTTGACAAAAAGGTTTCATAAATAAACAGAAAATTTGCAATATGATTATTGGGTGTTGGTGGTTTTTACTGTTCAATCAAAGAAAACAATTTAGACAACCTACCCTTGCACAACCCTTGCCACTTACCCTTCCAAACATCCTTCAAGGTACCGTTGAAGGAGGGCGCAGACGAGGACGGCAAAGAAAGTTGGTCCGTTAATATAAAGGACTGGACCGAAATGACCATGCCAGATCTCACGACAGCTACAAAACAGAAGAGCCTGGAGAGAAAGAAACGGCGGCTGCCTCATCACGTCCCCCCGAACGACCCCAGCGGTCAGGGGATTGACTGACTGACCTTTGCACAGTTGGTTGTAGCATGCACCCGCCAAGACATAGCCATAACAAACAAAGATTTGAATTATTTCATCACAGTTATGACACATCCCAGAGGAAGGAACTGCAACAACTACACCTGTACCAACTGGATCGTCTCTAAATGTAACGTTCCCACTTACGCTCTATAGCTATTTGCGTGAAATAACTCATGGTATTGTAAACAACGTTATTGTTTGCTATTGTTGTGGGGCTACCGCTATGTTTCATGTATTCTACTACAGTCAGAGGTTCATTCAAAGCCACTGCCATTTTTTGTTGTGTAGTAGATTGGACAACCTTGAAAACTCGTGTGTTAAGATAATTAGAATAGTTTTTTAGATAAGTGAAACATGTTGCTTTTGCTCGGAAATGTTACCTGTCTGTTTCATATTGTGTATTACAACAGCGTTAGGCTCCACCTTCATTTTTTTCTGTGTTCGTGTGTACTTCGTTTTGCTTGTTGTACAATTCACTTATAAAAAAAACAACAACAACAACTGATCTTAGCCTATGATTGAGAGCCGCTAATCGCTGCTTTTGAAGTTTTTTTATTCTTATGTTAAAGTTTAAAAAGACATTTAAATGGTAACCTTTCATCTTTTTTGTCAATACTTTTTTCAAACACACGACGATAATACAATTGTTTCAACACTGCTAGTCACGCGAGAGTTATAGATTGACCAAAAAGAAAAAAAGGGCGCAACACACACACAAACACAACACAACACAACACCAACACAACACAAACACAACACACACAACACAACACACACAACACACACACACACAAACAAATATGATGTGTTTTTAATGCAGGAAGCAATCCAGGGAAATTTACCAGTCTACTGCAAACTTCTAAGGAACCTTTAGAATTAAACAAAGTATTGAATTTTTAGGGACTTTTCCTTAATCCAAAATTATCTTGGCATATTCATTTTGAATACATATTAACAAAGGCTAGAAAAGTTGAACTTACTAAAAGATCATAAGGACTAGCAGACTACCCTGGGGAATGGATTCAAAAACTCTACTTCATCTCTTCTATCGCTCTTGTTGAGATCAAAACTTACGTAGGTCAAGAAGTGGTACTTTAGCGCTCCAAAATTTCTTCTAAAAAATTACAAAGTTTGGATTGCAAAGCCATTAAATTGCTCTTGGTACCCTATTCATGCCTCAAACGCAAAGACACATAGAGAAGCTGGAATCTTGCCCCTTGATGATTATCGTGGAACTAGCTGCATCAAAATTTGTCATCAAATCGAGTGCTGGTGATAATTACATCAAGAAGAAGATTTAAAAATTAGATCCGACACTGACTTTCCAAAAAGAGCAATTACGATTAAATCGCAAGAAACAATACAATACATACACTTCTGATTTGATTAAATGTTCAAAAATAGATATTAAAGAAGTGGCTCAAAAAAAACCATCTTCTTTCACTTTATTCCATCATGGGAGATTACCAAAAACCTATTTCTTGATACTGGTTATTCTGATATAAAAAAAAAAGGAGTAAATATTAATATCATCACAAATTTAGCAAAATCACATGTATACAAAAGATAGATTCAAAATCATTTTCAGGTGTTCTTACTGATGGTTCAGTTTAGATGATGGAAATATGGGTGCAGCATTTGTTTATTCCTCTCCCTTAAAACTCAAAGGATCGTTCTTTGTCTGGGTAGGCAATTTATCTATATTTACAGAGCCGAATTAGTAGCTATAATGATGGCAATGGAATTTCTAACAGATCTTCCCATTAACATCGCTCAGGTAGTTTTCTTTGTAGATTCAAAATCCAGTCCTACTTGCCTTGACCTCCTCCATATTTCGACTGACCCGAACCCGAACTTGTGTTTTGGAAATTAAATATCTTTATACTGTCTCTGGCGTCTAAAGACATTTTTTATAGAATTTTGCTGGATTCCTTCGCATACTGGTATACTTGGAAATGAAATGGCTGATAGGGCTGCAAAAAAAAAGGTGCTAAAAAAGCAGGGGTCATTTTTTCTGAGTTACGCAAAAAAAATAAAACCGTCGTCAGTAGTGGAATGCTATCGTACCCTTGAATCGACTGCCCGGAAGAGAGCTCAAACAAATGTTGATACCGCCTACCGAGATTTTCATCCAACCAATGGGAAGCTTTTCCATTAGACCTTTGTATTAAGAAAAACGACTGATCTTCCAGGTTATTATTCCAGACAAATAATCTTCCCTTATAATTTCGATTAAAGCTAAATGCTTTAAAAACACAAAGTTTAGTAAGAATACTAACTGTATTTTGTGGTAAAGAGAAACACTGAAACCATATTCTGTTCAATTGTCACAAGTTGACTACTTTCTTACCCAACATCTTGCGATCCAATACTTTTCTGAAAAAAAAACTTGCAAGATCTACTTTCGAATCATTTTTTGATGAATCGATCGAAAATTGCTGAACTACTTATATCATAGCCGCCGATCTGGGGTTTTTATTTAGATAGTTTTTGAGCTATTTTCATTTTGGGTAAGGATAGTGAATAAGGATTTTTGTTTCTTCTGCTATGGTGTTATTTTTTTCCCTACTAAACTGTTGTATTTAAGATGATTGATTGTAGTCTAAGATGATTGTGTAGACTGTTTAAATGTATCATTTACCACACTCATATACAAGGGGCCTAAGTCTGGTTCCACAACACATAAAGGGGAGTTCATTTACTCATCAGTCAGTTCAAGGCACTACTTTTCATGCAGCTACTCACACACAGTGGAACCAGCGTTATTCAGATTTAACATTTCAGTACGACGAACATACACACGCACTCTAACTTCACACCATTACACGTCGAATACACCTCAACTCAACAGATTTGTCGAGACAGATCGAGGACGCGAGCAGAGATACATGTCGCGTCCCACACTCCACACACACACACACACCCACACACACACACACTACGTTGGTTGTGTTGCACCGCGGGCAGACGGAGAGCCCCCCCGAGCCTCCTTTGTGTTGAGAGTGTTTTGGGAGAGGAGAGATGGAGAGGAGAGGAGAGTGAGAGAGGAAGCCAGGACAGGACAGGGGACCCAGGCACCAGACAGCAGCAAACAGAGACCAGAGACAGAGGAGTGGGTGGGTTTTCCGACAAATCAGTGAAGATCAAATCAATAACGTGCTACGTCGACAGAACTGTTGTTTTTAAGCTTTCACAGATCATAGACAACGTGTCCAGTCTTTAGCTGGGAATTAAATCAAGGTGGGTTCCCATCCATTTAAGAATTTTTGATTCTTGGTATTTATTCTTCGTGCGTTTTCTCTGCCAGAGAGTGATGGTGTGTAAAGAAAAGGATTAATAGCAGCATTATAAAGGTAATATTAATACTTGCCAAGGCCGCTTTCACTTCGGATCCCACTATGGGGACACCAGACAAATGCCAACATCCCACACACAGTCCAATGGGAACCCAGCACATAAAATCTGTGAGAGCAATAGTGATCAGTCTCTGAGCTATGGTATGTCTTGTGATTGCCGTTGGTATAGTTCGCCCCTTCAATGTGTTTTCTCTGTAGAATCGCAGTCGAGTGAATTGTCTGACCTAGCGGACGATCGGATAAAACAGAACCAAAATTGAGAACAATCATTACTCCAAAAGAATAAAGTTTCCTCTGAGACTCTTGCCTCGTCACTGTGGAGGGGAATGGCAACAGATGCCTGTCTGGGAATAAAACTCCCAGTCGTGGATGTCACTGGAAGTAAAGGCAACAATGCCAGAAAACATCCAGTCCGCCAGGTCATCAGACAAACCATTGGCTGCCTTCGAGTCGTCGCGAATCGTATGGCGCTGAAGTGGGGGAAGCAAAGGACAATGAAACGATCTAGAGTGATCAGACAAATGAGAAGAGCTGAACACCTCACTAGACAACAGTGACATAAAACCCCGCCACCTTAAAGACCAAGATATTGTTCCATATGTACAATGGAAGACGATGACATGCCACGCTAAGGGTCCTCAGCAATACCGATTACGCAATGTAAACGCCCCCCATCAGAAA
>JADBJO010008795.1:10078-12578 GCA_016801955.1 Conus betulinus
AGTCATATTTGGATTTATAGTCCAAACTTAGTTTCCAAGTGTTGTTAACTCGAAGAAAGAGACCGAGCGAGAGTGATACGAAGGAGAGTTTTCTGGAGAAATAATACAACTTTCAATCAAGATTGTCCCTGCAGTGAAGGCTTGAAAACTAGGCTTTATTCGTGTCGTTGTTCGTTTACTCCCTCCTTCATTTACCTTGATGCAAAAGCGAAGTCGGTTCACACTGTATTCTGTTGCTGAAATGTTCTCCTCCACATTTTAAACTGCGTCGTCGTCGTCGTCAGAAGTGATAAGCTAGGATCGCTCAAGTCATTGGCTCAACTATTCTGCCGGCACTTTCAAACAGCAGCATGTACTGCAGCCGATGACATTTGCACGGATCCGCCCTTGTCAGCATCTTTTTTTTTTCTTTTTTTTTTTTTTTTTTTTTTTTTTTCTTCTTTTTTTACAGTACAGTTCCACGCCTTTGCCAGCTGCGACCAGTGAGTGACCAGCGTGACCAAACGTCAGTGGTGTGTCCGATGACCACGATCAATACCGCCACCATCTGGGCTCCTCAGTGGGGTTAGTGACGTGCTGACCGGGGGTCAGAATTAGCGCTAAGAAGCTGGACACACCAGCGTCAGTTTACATCCCCTTCTATGGCGAACTTGTGAACGTCAAAAACCTACAATCCTGCTTGTTTCAAAAACCTAAAATTTACACTTGTTTCAAAAACCTGAAAATTACACTTGCTTCAAAAACCTATAATCACAACTTTTCAAAGACCTACAACCATGCTTGTTTCAAAATCTATAATTACACTTGATTCAATGACCTTTAATCATACTTGTTTCAAAAATCTATAATTACATTCGTTTTAAAATCCAATAACGATCCTTGTTTCAAAAACCTAAGATTACCCTTGTTTCAAAAACATATGATTATTCATACTTGTTTTCAAGACCTACAATCATGCTTGTTTCAATAACCTAAAATTATCACACTTATTTCTTCTTTGCTTTCATCCACTGTAAGTTTCTTCAAGAAAAGAATGACAACTAAATTCGAGTAAAAACCGGTGCTGCCTTTGCTGTTGTTATGTCAGAATTACTCGTGGTCTTGTTTTTATCCTAATCTGGCGGTGAAACTTGTTCGCCATGAAAGATAGTAATTATGACTCAAAGAAAGTGATTACAGGTCAATGATGAAAACAGGTGTCATGTCAGTGTTGTTGGTATTATTACGCAGAGTGTGTACTTTTAAAACACTGCTGTACAAAAAAACCTTTGTTCGTCCGCAGCCGAAACTATTCTCCGTATTTACTTGCACGTTTTCATGAATCATGAGTGGCTCCAAAGTCAAACTGATGTTCAGATCTTTTGACGCATTTTCGGATGATCTAACCAGCATCAAATTTCAGTAAAACGAACGTACACGAAACAGTTACCATGTTAGAGTCATCATTACCCCTTATAATGGTGATGATTGTTTTGACATAAAAATGATCATCGTTAATATTACAAGTTTTCTTCGTTTTTTTTTATACTCCCAGTTCTTATAGAACAGGGAGTATTTTACAATGGGAACGAAGAAAATGCTGTCTGTGTGTCTGTCTGTGTGTCTGTCTGGGCTGTCCATGGTCAAAATGTGTTCCATTCGCTCCAGACAAAACTTCAGGGCCGAACTTTCTGAAAATTTGTAGGTATGTTCATTATGGGTCAAGGATGATACCCGATCTTTTATTTTACCATGATAGCCGTTCCTAACGGCTATAACTCCCCCAAACGGTTTTCCTTCTTTATGGAATAACTTAGAAAGTATTTGGCCGATTCATAAGTTGTTTGGATGATCTTGAGACAAATCGGAGTCTATTTCCATATGTAAGTGATGTAATGCTGAAAATCGATTAAAAAAATTATTTTGCCGTTTATTTATTTTATTTTTCTTATTTATTTTATATTATTGTTGTTGTTGTTGTTGTTGTTGTTGTTGTTATTATGTTATTTGTATATCGGTGAATTTTTATGAAATGTGGTATGTAGAAAGTTTATCACACACAAATGGCACTTCCATAGAGTGTTTCAAAATTTGACCGTTAAAAAAACCTCTATTCTTGACATATTGTCCGATCTGGATGAAATTTGATAGGTACATAGGCTTTAGCCCTGTGAGGACTAAAATACCAGTTTCAAAAGTGTACCTCGGTTGAATACCCGTTAGAACACTTATTTCGCCGTTATTTCTTTTATATTGATGGGTGTTAATAATAATAATAATAATAATAATAATAAACAATTTAAAAAGATTGGTATATAGAAAGGTTATCACACTCAAATGACCCATCCATATCGTGTTTCAAAATGTGACCGTTCAAAACCGTTATTCTTGGCAATATTGGTCCGATTTGGATGAAATATTTTCATAGTAAACCAAGTGTCATGCTCTTGACATGCACACGCGTATTCAAGATAAACTGGGAGTACGTTTATATGCTTTGCATCTTGTTTTTATCCTAATA
>JADBJO010008795.1:15078-22578 GCA_016801955.1 Conus betulinus
TTATTATTTTTTTTCTTAATCGGCACTGCCAGCTGCGGTTTTGCTTGGTGATCCTGATCCTCGTCTGGCCTTTCACTTCATCGATCTGCTCTGCTTATTCACTTATAATTGGTGGCATCGGCTCATTTCATGTACAATCGTCCGTTTTTCCGACTGTCATTTCAGGCTTTATTTCGGTTGTGATTATTATAATTTGGGATTTCTCTCTTTTTTTTTTTTTTTTTTTTTTTTTTAATGCCAAAAGAATTCTGCAACAACAAAAGAACAAAAACAAATGACGTCTGTGTACCTGTACGTCATTTGGCCATTACGTCGAAAATGTTATATGCGTCATGGCTTTCTTGTTCTTCTGGGGGTCCTAAAGTAACTAGCACCCTCCCCCCCCCTTCCTCTGTGTGTGTGTGTGTGTGTGTGTGTGTGTGTGTGTGTGTCTTTTCTCTCTTTTTTTTTTTTTTTTAACGATGGCACTGCCATTTAATATAGACAAGTCATCTAAAGTAACATCCACCAACAAAGGTAGCATTGTTGTAAAATCTCCGGGAAAAGAGACCAACCTAAAATATCAAGAGCGGACATTTCTTAATAATACGTCATCCCCAACTCCTTTTCCCGTGATTTTGAAAGACCTGGGTTCTGGTTTTTTAAAGCTTCAGTATCTGAGATACAACTTCAAACAGGCATTTATAGGCTCAGTTGGTGAGGTGAAAGCAGTTCGTCGTCTTCGATCTGGAGAGTACTTCGTCGAATGTGCTTCAAAAAAGCAACAAAATCAGCTTCTGTCTACTTCTAATTTAGCAGGGATTGACATTAGCTGCCGCATACCATCTGTTAAAACCTTCGGCGTTGTATTTGAAAATCTGAAAGAAGACGATCTGAAACAATGTTCGTGTGTAATGAATGTTGACAAAAATACAAACAAGAGAGAAAAACAGCACACTCCTCAAAATAACCTTTAACCTTCCTCGTCTTCCTGATAAATTACAAATCGATGGCAAATCGTACTCTGTGCACCCCTATAGGCCTCCCGTCCGACAGTGCACGATATGTCAGAGACTGGACCACACCAGGAAGCAGTGCAGGGCGAAGCAGGGGAAGTGCAGCAGGTGTGGGGAGAGCTCACATTCAAGGAGAGATTGCAAGGCAGAGTGTCCACAATGCGCGAACTGCAAAGGGCAGCACTCTGCTGCTTACAGACACTGCCCAGCAAAGAGTGTGGTCAAGGGCCGCAGCCACCCTCAGATCCAAACAATGCATGCCCTTTTGTGACGCCATGGCAGCAGTAAAAAAGGCGGATGCTAAGCGTGAGTCAGCAAAGAACACCAATATCACATACGAACCCTCAGTCAACTCCTCATCCTGCTCTAGCGCGAAGAATTTGTATGCTGATGCTGTCAAGTTTGGCCGTACTCCCCCCCTCATTCTCTTCTTTTCTGTCAACTGTTGTCTTCCCTGCTACTTCCGTTCTTCGACAAGAAGAAGACCGTCAAATGTGTTTCAAATTTGCTGTCAATCTATTCAACCTCTCCCTCATGCGTCATCTTTCCTATCCCAGCGTGAAAAGATCGGCTGCCTGAAACAGTTGGAAACATTCATGTCGTCTTTTCTTCATTCTGCTCAACTTCTGCTGTTCCTGAGGAGATGTCTACACCCTCTACTGCCCCTACTGAGAGAAGACGACCACACCTCCTGATACCCCTGAGGAGACAGAGACAGCTACACCGCTTGCCGTTATTGAGGAGACATTTCCACCCTCAGCCAACCGTAAGGTGACGTCTCTTCCTTCTGCTGCTTCTAAGAGGACGACTCATCCTCCTGCTGGCCCGGAGGAGGCTCCTACTCCTGCTGGCTCCGAGGAGACTCTCCCTCCTCCTACAGGCCTTGGGGAGACTCTCCCTCCTCCTGCTGGTGCTGATGAGTCTCTTCCATTTCCTACTGGCCCTGAGGAGACACTTCCTCCTCCTGCTGGTCCTGAGGAGACACCTCCTCCTCCTGCTGACCTTGAGGAGACTCCCCTTTCTGCTGGCCCTGAGGAAACTCTCCCTCTTCTTGCTGACCTTGAGGAGACTCCCCCTTCTCCTGCTGACCCTGAGGAAAACTCTCCCTCGTCCTGCTGGCCATGAGAGGAGACTCCCCTCTTTCTGTTGGCCCTGAGGAATCACCTCCTCCTGCTAGCCTTCAGGAGACACCTCCAGTTGGCCCGAGGTGACGACTCCTCCTGGTGTTGGCCTTGAGGCGTCAACTTCTTCTCCTCCCGGCCCTGACGTGACGTCTCCACCTACTGCTGACCCTGCGGTGACTTCATCTCTTCATACCTGTCCTGAGGAGATGATTCCTCCTGTAAGCCCTGAGGTGACCTCTTCACATTCTGCCAACTCTGATGTGACGACTTCACTTCCGGCTAGCGCAGATTCGCAGTCTTCACATCTGGCTAGCCTACTACGTCAACATCACACAGATAATAATCCTGTTATCATTTATCCTACTAATGTCCTTTTTTCTTTCAGTAAATGTAGATAATTTTGATGGAAGAGCTTTCAAATATTGACATCTTCCAATGGAACTGTGTCGTTCCATTATCAGAAATATTGATGAACTGATACAACATTTGTCATCAAATCAGTTTAAAGTTTTATTACTGCAATCTTTAAACGTAAGTAAAAAATAAATTACCCCATATTCCGAATTTTCATTACCCACCTGTGTACAATCAAGATCAGTCTGGTAAGATCAACACAGCAATATATATTCATCGGAATATTGATTACCATCCTATGAAATCTCCAGTGCCTTTGAACATCCCTCACTTAAACTCTTCCGCTGCTATGGTAAAATTCAACAGCAACCTAGTTGTTAATATTGTTTCCGTCTATCTTCCAAAAGGTCCAGATAATGATAATACAGAATGGTTGCGAAACTTACCTAATAAGGAAAAATGGCTCATAGGAGGTGATTTAATGCGCATTCAGCTCTCTGGGACGATGGTTGTAAAAAGAACCACAAACCTCCGATTTGTCGAAAATGTTGTGGATTCAAATTTATACTTACTGAACAATGGTGACATCACAAGAATATCAGATATAGAATGTCATAAACCATCAGCCATTGACATCTCCTTCATTTCCCCTGAATTAGCTCCAGACTGTACGTGGGAAACTTCTCCTGATACACTAGGTAGTGATCATTTTCCTATACATATAAGATTAAACGAAAAGTTGGATCTGTTAATTCAATACAAGATAAAATCAGGAAATATAATTACAATCGAGCAGACTGGGATAAATTTACATCAATTTTAACATCTTTTACTGACATTCCTCAACATGAACACGTGGATCTTATGTATGATCATTTTCACAAGATCTGTACTTCACGCGGCTGATTGATTCTTCTATTCCCAGATGTTCGTGTGTTACTACATCTAAATATGCAGGGAACTTGTGGTGGACAGACGAGTGTGAAAGAGCAAAAACAAAAAAAGATTTCTAAGTATAAAATCTATCTCTGCAGTAGATCTCCATCTAAACTCAGAGATTCAAAGTGGCTAAATCAGCATATAACAAAATATTAGCCAAAGCAAAGTGTGAATATTGGTCAAGCTTTTGTGAGGAAGAGGTAAGTTCTCCTTCAGATAGGAGTAAAATATGGAAGAAAATTCGATATATGAAGCACGGGGTTTTCACTCCTAAGTGCAAAGTAACATTTGAAGATAATAAATTTCCAACAGCTTATCAAAAAGCGGAAAAAGTTTGCTGATATCTTTTCAGTAAACAGCAGACTAGAAGGTCTTTCAAGAAAATGTAAGTCTTACAGACAGGACCAGGAAGCTAAACTAGAAATTAAAGATCCAGAATCTAACGATGACTTATTTATACTTCAACTCTCCTATTACGTTTTTGGAACTAAAAGAAGGAATCTCAACACTAAGTAATAAAAGAACAGCTGTTGGCCGTGATGAAATTTCAATGAAATGCTGAAAACATTTACCAGATAATTGGGTGCAGTATCTTCATAAAATTATGGAAACATGCTGGAGTGAAGGTAAATTACCAGCCGTGTGGAAACATTCAATTATAGTTCCCATACTTAAAAATGGCAAACCCTGTAGAGATGTCAACAGTTACAGGCCAATCTCTCTTACTTCACACACATGTAAATTAATGGAAAAGATAGTAACTGCTCGCCTAATTCACTATTGTGATAAAAACAATGTTATTCCAGTCCATCAAGCTGGTTTTAGGTCGGGAAGATCTACAACGGATCACTTGGTAAAGTTATCTACCAATATAAAAACGCCATTTGCTCGTAGGCAAAATGTGCTGGCAACATTTTTTGACATTAAACGAGCCTACGATCAAGTGTGGCACGCTCAATTGTTATTTAAACTGAAAAGAGCAGGTATTTGTGGGGAGAATGTTTTCGTTTGTAAAAGATTTTCTTTCCTGTAGAACTATTGAAACAAGAGTTGAAAATGCATATTCTTCCCCCAGAGAGGTTTACATATGGGAGTTCCCCAAGGATCCATCATTGCTCCTTATCTTTTCAGTATTATGATATCAGATCTTTCTAAGAAGATATCAAAGAATGTTGGGATTGTTCAATATGCTGATGACATTTGTATTTGGTTGGATGCAAAATTGAAGTCTATTTCAAACAGAAAACTAAAACAAATTCAGATCTGTTATCAGTCTGAATTAGATAAGATAAGTGCTTTCTTTACAGAGAATGGTTTATCTTTATCTGTTGAAAAAAACTCACATGATGGTATTTAGTGCTGGTGACCTCCCAGAAGATTACCTAGTTTCTTTATTGACGGAGCTGAGTTACAATTCAAAGACATAAACAAAGTTCTTAGGTGTCTATTTTACATCGAAATTATCATGGAAATTTCACATTGAAAACAGTCTATCAAAAGCTCAAAAAAGCTTAAATTTGCTTAAAATTATAAGCAGACAAAATTGGGCTAAAGAAACAAAAAGCTTGACTCTTCTTGAACATCTTTGGTTAGATCAAAGCTGACTTACGGCCAAGAAGTTTATTTTTCTGCTCCTAAATATCTTATGAAGAAATTACAAAGTATTGACTCTAAAGCATATAAATTAGCTTTGGGAGTTCCTGTCCACACCCCGACTATTGCTACATATGGGGAGGTTTGGTGTTCTACCTTTGAACGATTATCGAGAACTGTCTTCAGCTAAGTACATTCATAAGAAGCAGTGCTGTTGAAAATGTCAACGTGAATGAAAACGTACTTAGATCAGATCTTCAATTTCCAAAAAGAGCAAGGGCCATAAAATCTTTGACAACAATAGCCACTTATACATCAGATATTCACAGTAGATTAGATCTGAAAACTAAAGATATAGGTAAGCGTTCGATTACGTCTCCAATTCCTCCATGGGAACTGAACAGAGCAGATTTTGACTTCTCCAATGACGATCTAAAAAAGAGTGATAACCCTCATCTACTTGCTGCTTCTTTTCGCTCTCATGTTCATTCAAATTATTCTAACCATTTGAAGGTATATACCGATGGTTCTCTTATTGACACTAATGTGGCAGGTGCTGGGTTTGTAATACCTGGTCTAAAGAAAGAAAAAATCGTTCCATATTGGTGCAGGTCATTCTGTTTTTCACCGCGGGAAATGGTAGCCATTCTCATGGCACTGCGATACATTGTTAATCTTCCTATGGTTATATTTCCAATACTTTGTTTGTGTGTTGACTCTAAGTCTGTCTTATTCACACTGAAATCCATGAAGTCTAGAGACAGATGTGACTTAGTAATTGAAATTAATCATCTCATACATTTTCTAATTCAAAAGGGTTCCAGTGTAACATTTACTTGGGTTCCATCACATTGTGGTATTTATGGAAATGAATGGGCAGACAGAGTAGCTAGAGGAGGTGCAGGACAAAGTATTCGTTGTGAAAACGTTTATATTCCTTTGTCTGTAAAGGAATGCTATAATCTTTTAGAAAAAGACACCAAAGCTCGTGTGGGTTATAATGCAATCGGCACACCTCTTACAGCATGTCTTTGTTGAACGTTTCCAAGGGAAATTTCCAGTTTGTGTTTTAGACTTAAATATAATTCATTAAAATGTAAATATGTTGATACTGCAAAATGCATATGTGGGGAAAGACTTTTGACATTTCATGTACTATTTAACTGTCCCACTATGCGGCAGTACCTACCCAATTTTTCAGTTGCAAATAATCTACAATTGATGATTTAAGACTCTGACTTCAAATCATTCATTTTTGGCTAATGTATCAAAATATTTACTTCGCAGTCCTATCGGTACATTAGTATGAGATTTCAGTATTTTTTAAGCAAACATTGTGTTATGCTGTTCATGTTCACTGATTTAAGCTTTATTTTCAATTATGTTTTCATTTGTATAATAATATCAATGTCATCTTGATGTATATCATTTACAAATATCACAATCGTCGTCTAAAAACACGCCATGTGAAAAGACGTACACCACACACACACACACCACAACACACACACACACCACACACACCACACACACACACACACACACACACACACCCTCGCTCTGCTGTTGTAAGAATTTTGGCCACTTCTATATAGCTAATATGTATCATCGGTTCATATCCCGTAATATGGTAATGATCCCGACAACGGGAAATCTGATTGACCAGCACAGAGACTCTGCCGTTTCCTATGGAAATTAGCGATGACATTTCAGGTACAGTGGTCGAACACCCAACCCACTCTGTTAATATGTCTTTTGTGTAACAGTGTGTGTATGTTTGCCCTCCCTCCCCTCTCTCTTTCTGTCTCTCTGTCTGTCTGTCTGTCTGTCTGTCTCTCTCTGTCTGTCTCTCTCTCTGTCTCTGTCTCTCTCTCTGTCTCTGCCCTCTGTCTCATGTCTTCGTCTGTCTCTGTCTTTGTCTGTCTGTCTGTCTGTCTGTCTGTCTGTCTCGTAATCTCTCCTCTCTCTCTCTCTCTTCTCTCTCTCTCTCTCTCTCTCTCTCTCTCTCTCTCCTCTCTCTCTCTCCCCCATTTTTTTGTCCTTATTGACATACACATTTTTTTTTTCTCTGTTTGTGTAAATGTGAATCTATAATCTCAAATAAACGTATTGCTTGCCATCCCCCTTTCCCCCCAAACCCCACCCCTCTGGGGGTTTTGTGATTTTTGTAGTCTCTTTTTTTTTCCCCACTGATTTTTGTGTCTGGGTTGTGTTTGTTTGCTTGTTGCAAAAGACTGTTAAGAAAAACGCGAAGAAACACTGTCTAAAAAAAAAAACAAATTGGATTCCGGCACGATCATGCCAGATAAACCTGGCTAAGAACGTCGACACCGGCCATTATCAGGAGACGTGAGGCACTAGCAGAGAAAATGTTGGTTTCATGCAGAGGGAGGGAGGGAGGGAACTCTTAGACACGGCCAGACGGTTCCAGGTATCATCAGAAAGGCAGAGCATCCACGGCTGCTCTCACAGCAATGGAAGGCCTTCTTCCTTTC
>JADBJO010008795.1:30078-32578 GCA_016801955.1 Conus betulinus
CTCCGCCTCCTCCTCCCCCCCCCCCCCCCCCAACTTTCCTTTCGTCTCCATGCCCCAACTCCAATATTTCTTTTTTTTTTTTTTTTTTGTATGGGCGCCATGTTCGTTGATCAAAAGACAACTTCTGCCTGGCCTCTGTTAATAAGCGGCCGGCCACATTTTGCGGCAAGAACATCGTTTGGTGGCTTTTCCCCCGTCCCCCCCCCCCCCCCCACCCCCCCCCCCCCCATCCCCCCCCCCCCCACCCCCGCCCCCTTCGGCATGTGCAGCCCTGTTCCCGGCACTTCCCCCTCCCCGCCCACCCAACCCCTCCCCCCCCCCCCCCCCCCCCACTCTCTTCTTAATGCCACTCCTTCCATTTCTCTGTTCACATCCCCCCCCCCCCCCCCCCCCCTTTTTTTTTTTTCTCTATAGAAAAACTCCCAACCTCATTCCTCTCTCTCCGTTAACCCCCAACCTTTCGCCCCACCCCCCCTCACACCCCCCCCCCTGTCCGTCCCTTTTTCCCTCCCCACACCTTTTTGTGTTTAAATCAAATTTCCCCAGCCATTTTCCTAGCTTGTTTTTGTTTTTTTTTTTTTGCTTTTTTTTTTTATTCTTTCCTTCGCTTTCCCCCGCTTTTATTTTTATTGTTTTTTTATTAGTTCTACGTGCTGTTGGTTCGAATTGTGTTTCTTTTCGAACGAGTGTTCTGAGTTGTTGGTTGTTTTATTTATTCCCTGTTGTAAGGGGAGAATGATATGATCAACCTGGGTGTGTATCTGTCAAGGTATGGACTGGGCATGGTGGTGGTCGGTTCTTTTGTCTGTCGCTTCGGCATGGAACGTCTGTCCGTCTCTGGTTCTTTCATTCGATATGTCTTTCTCTGTCTTTGATTCTCTCTGTCTCTGTCTCTGTCGTGTCGTCTTGTCTCTTGTCTCTCTCTCTCTGTCTCTGTCTCTCTCCCTCTCTATATCTCTCTCTCTCTCTCTCGCCCCCCCCCCGCTCTCGCTCTCTCTCTCGCTCTCTTTCTTCTCTTCTATCGGTCGTGTTTCAGCTACGTTCAAGTTGGTGTGTCGTTAAAACGCGATCTTATTTGCATTAAAAAAAAAAATCCATTGGTGTGGAGTGTTGTTCAATTACTCCCCATCATGTGGGGCAATGGCCTATATCATATGATTTAAAACATCCGAATCTTATCTCTCTCCTCTCTCTCTCTCTATTCTCTCTCTCTCTCTTCTTCCTCTCTCTTTCTCTCGTTATGTAGCCGCCCCCCCCCCACCCCCTTCCCACCCTATCATGTCAACCGTCTCTCTCTGTGTCCTCTGCATTAAAAAAAAAAAAGTTGCCAACACCATACTCCCACCCAATCTCCGTTCCCTCTCCCCCCTCAGGTCTGTCTGTCTGTCTGTATGTCTGTCTGTCGGTTCTCTATCTCTCTATCTAACCCGATCCCCTCTCCCAAGCTCTCCACCTCCGCTCTACCCCCCCCCCCCCCACCCCCCCCCCCCCACCCCCCCCCACCCCCCCCCCCCCCCACCCCCCTACCTCCCTTCCCCACCCCCCCGCGCCCCTATCCTTCCTAATGTGCCATTTCATGGTAGAACTTGAACCAGCAGCCAAAATGGACGAATCCCAAATGCTTGGATCGATCGCCACGTGCATCAATCAGTGGCCACGTGTGAATACTGCAGGCTGTATATTATCCTCTCTGCATCGCTGCCAGCGGTGCCAGGGACGATTGCAATCAGAAGATGAAGGAACCGTTGGATGTGTGTTGGTGGTGTGTGCTGTGTGGTGTGTGTGGTGACTGTGTGTGGGGTGTGTGTGGTTAGTGCATGTTAGTGTTGGATGTTGTGGGTGGGTTGGGTGGAGGGAGGGGTTCTGTTCACTTTTATGGGCACAGCAATTGCTTGTAGTTCACTCGGGCCTATCACTTTTTGTTGTTTTGGTCTTGTTTGTTTTTTTTTTAAACGCATCATGGTTTGTGGTTCGTTCTTTTGATGCCAATTTTCGATTTTCAACATGTTTCCTCCCTGCTCTTTATTCTTTGGTAAGTTTCTTTCCTTGTTGCGGTCTTTTTTTCCCTGCTGTGTGCTCCGTTTATGCACATGGAAGCTTTTTGCACAGTCGAGGGGAATGTTTTTGTTCATCGCTGTTACGGAGTATTCTCAGACTGAATTCACTTTTCCAGTTGTGGGCGTTCATTTGCTGTTTTACGAGGGTGTGCCCTCTCTTCTCTCTCTCTCTCTCTCTCTCATCTCTCTCTCTATCGTCTGTGGCGCTGCGCGCTTTGCGTGTGTGTGTGGGTGTGTGTGTGATGTGTGCTGTGTGTGTAGTGTGTGTGGGTGGTGGTGAGTTGGTGTTGGTGTGTGTGTTGGGTGTTCGTGTTGTGTGTGTGTGTGTGGGTGTGCTGATGTGTGGTGTGTGTGCGTGCGTGCGCGTGTGTGTGCGTGTGCGCTGTGTGTGTATGTGTGTGTGTGTGTGTGTGGGGGGTGTGTGTGTGTGTATGTGTGTGTGT
>JADBJO010008795.1:42578-50078 GCA_016801955.1 Conus betulinus
TATATAAACGTAGGATTACAACCAAAGGGAGATGATTCAGCCCCACACATGTGTCCTTGCATTGCGCATGCATACCACCCGCCCCCCCCCCCCCCCCCCCCCCCCCCCCCCCGCCACCCCTTTTTCTTTAATTGTTTCTTCTTCCGCCAGTTATTTATGGAAATCACTGCTGTTGACCAAAAAAAAAAAAAAAAAAGTTTGAAAAATTTAAGAGCATGAACTGTGGTCGTACGAATCGTGCCACTACCAGCAAACTATCATACCTTACACATCTTTACACCGCTTGAGAAAGCACTGTCCCATACATTCGACTGTAGACAGTATTGGGTATAAGTTGGCTCGCCTACGAACACGGTAAGGTGCTACCAGAAAAGGGGAGAAAACCCACATGAAAAACACACAAAAAGAAGCCATCACGGCGGATTGGCTGGTAGGAGCGTCCTCTGGGGTTTCATCTCCCGGTCTGGTAATGAGTCTCTGTCTTCTTTAGCCCTCCCTCGCTAATGGCCCAAACCCATTTGCCTTCCTTCCGGCTGCTCAGAGCCCCCCCCCCCCCCCAAAACCCCCCCCACCCCCCCCCTCCCGACCCCCCCCCCCCCACCCCCCCCCCCCCCCCCCCACCCCCACCGAATTTAAAATCTCTTCACCTCTCTTCTCTTCTCTTTGTCTTTTTTTTTTTATTTAGATTTTTAAAATACGCGTTTAAAATAAAAAAAAAATCTATTTTTCCCTTTTTACTTCCTTTTTTCTCTTTCCTTTTCGTTTTTCTCCCCCCCCCCCCCCCCCCACCACACACCACACGCACACACCCTCCCCCCACCCTCCCCCTTTCTTTTTTTTTTTTTTTTTCTTCTTCCAAGACTTGACACTGGCCAGTGCGTTTCACTAACAGCAATCAATTCCTCTGTTCTGTGGTTATCACCCTTGGTCGTATTACCTTTCCTTTTTTTTCTTCTTTATTTTTTTCTTCTCCCCCCCCCCCAAACTCCCCCCCCCCCCCCCCCCCACCCCCCCCCCCCCCCCCCCCCCCCCCCCCCCCCACCCCCCCCCCCCCCCCCCCCCCCAACACTCTCCCACTCCCTTCCACTCCCACCCCACAAACCCTCCACTACCTTCCTTCTCCCCCTTCCTCTCCCAATGGCTGGATGGCCGGCACTGCCGGTCTGAGCGGCCCAGCGGGGCATGGTGGGTCTGATTGACGCATGCGCAGCGGGGACCGGATCAGGACCGAGCGGGAGAGTGGCGCTGCGACCTGTGACGTGCTAAAAAGGGCGACGACTCTGGGGCCGGTGACATGATTGTCCGCCTCTAAGGCCTGTCAAGAAATCTCAGTGCCGTGCCGTTATTAGAGTTTACCCCCCCCCCCCCCCACCCCCCTTTGCCCCTTTTGCTGGCCTCGTCCTCCGCATACCAAGTGCCACATTCACCAGGCTCTTCGCCCTACCCACCTCCCACCTACCTCCCTACATCCTTCCTCCCCCCCCCCACCCCCCCCCACACACACACACACAAAAACACACTGCCCACATCCTACGTCCACGACCCCCCCCCCCCTTCCCAACCCTACCCTATCCTCCGTCCCTTACTCCTCGCGTCAGACGACTGACTGACTAATCAAGCAAAGTATGACCCCGGACTACCCACACAAACATAGCAGCTTTCCGACTCGGAATGCCACGAACGTCGTGGACAAAGCAGTTACTGCTTACGTCAGAGTAGCGACACCTAGCGGTGGTAGTGTGAAACTACCCGCACTTTACAACGGGCCGACCGCCAGACCCCTAGGGCGGGGGGGGGGGGTGGAGGGTGGGGGTGGGGGGGTGGGGTGGGGGGGCTCAGTAGTATGTAAGTGAGCTGAGTCCAAGGGTATTGAAAGAAAGACGACTGGATTCCATTGACTCGCAGGACTGACTCGGCAACGTTCATGTCTCCTGTACTCTGCGAACCATTTGAAAATCATTGAACTTTTCCCGGCACCAAATACCTGAGGCCTTGAGGAGGTTCAGACAGAGACTTTGGGATTTGGCTCTGATTCCTTTTCCACCCCCCCCCCCCCCCACCCCCCCCCCAACCCCCCCCCACCACACACACACACAACACTCCCCACCTTCCATACACACAGATGTATATCTATGTGTCTGTGTGTCCGCCTCTTCTCTCTCTCTCTCTCTCTCTCTCTCTCTCTCTCTCTCTCTCTCTCTCTCTCTCTCTCTCTCTCTTTCCGTGTGTGTCTTTGTCTGTCTGTCTGTCTCCCACCCACCCCTCTCTCTCTCTCCTCTCTCTCTTTCCATGTGTGTCTTGTCTTTGTCTGTCTGTCTGTCTCCCTCCCTCCCTCCCTCCCCTCTCTCTCTCTCTCTCTCTCTCCCCTATTCAGGTTAACCCTGTTAATGTCGTCATCAAATGAAAACACTGTTAAACAGCTAGGTATTTATTTATAGAAAGCATTCCAGAAGCGAATTGTGTATATAACGTAAAGAATACCAGTATCAATTCGCGACATGAATCACAGTGTAGTTCCTATTCTAAGGGGCTTTGGCCTATATGAGTAAAACATTTGAGTCTCTCTCTCTCTCTCTCTCTCTCTCTCTCTCTCTCTCTCTCTCTCTCTCTCTCTCTCTCTCTCTAATGGAAATGATGAATGTAATTTTCAGGCTCTGTAAATATATATACAAAGCATATATGATGAGAAAAGATGCTCTTGAAAACATAGCTATTGTTATGTAACACCATTGCACATGTGAACTCCATTTGTATGGGCCTGTGGCCTAACAAATTCTCTCTCTCTCTCTCTCTCTCTCTCTCTCTCGCTCGCTCGCTCGCTTTCGTCTTGCCGGAGGAGGTGGGGTCGGGGATGAGGGGTTAGAGGATGTGTCATCGCTTGTTGACTCTCTATATTTCCCTATGCTCCATCTCTATCAAAAAAAAACAAACAAAAAAAAACACACTTTGTTGTTGTTGCAGAATGCTACAGTATACGTTACGAGTTCGAATGGCAGTGCTGGACCTGTGTGTCCGTCTTTATTTTCATTTATGCCTTCAGAATTTAGAAAGCGAAGCGGTCAGTTACCGCTAAATACAGCGTGTAAGAATAGGTGGTGGATCACCTGTGACATAAGCATGTGCGCGGGTGTGTATGTCCATGAGCAAGCGGGAAAGTATAGATGCTGGAGTGTGTGTGTGTGTGTGTGTGTGTGTGTGTGTGTGTGTGTGTGTGTGTGTGTGTGTGTGTGTGTGTGTGGTGTGTGTGCATGTGCCTGTCCTGGAGCAGTGATGAATAGTAATGTCTGGAATATGTCTTATCTTAATGATTTTTAATGACAAATCACCTCTCTCTCTCGCTCTCTCTCTCTCTCTCTCTTCTCTCTCTCTCTCTCTCTCTCTCTCTCTCTCTCTCTCATACGTGCACACATGTATGTATATATAATTATGAGTGGCTGAGTGCATGCTTTATTTCCACTATCAAAGAGGAGAAAGATTGAAATTCCCATTTGGGTGATACACGCATGTTTTATTGTTTGAAAGTAAATTTTAATTTTCAGTGTCACGTTTGTAACTATAAATATGTATGTCTTAACGTTTAGGGCAGCGGTCACGAATGTAATTTCTCTTTTAACGAGAGATAATAAAGTTTTCTGAATCTGAATCTAAGGGCACAGACAAACAGAGTGCAGGACAAAACACTTTGTTTGTTACTCTGTTGTCTGTGTCCTTGGCGGTAACTATATCCCTTCTCTTTATAAATGTTGCTTTATTTTCCGCCCTCAGTCACTTCCTTTTGAAACTAACTTATGCTTTCAGATTGAACACAGCATCTCTGATGCCTACATTTTTTGTACTCCCAGTTCTTATAGAACAGGGAGTACTTTACAATGAGAACGAAGAAATGCTTTGTGTGTGTGTGTGTGTGTGTGTGTGTGTGTGTGTGTGTGTGTGTGTGTGTGTGTCTGTCTGTCTGTCTGTCTGTCTGTCTGTCCGTGGTCAAAAGGGCCGATCTTTCTGAAAATTTGTAGATATGTTCATTATGGGTCACGGGTGATGCCCGATGTTTCATTTTACCGCTATAACCGTTACTAACGGCTATAACGGCCCATGATGATTTTCTTCTTTACGGAAAATCTCAGAAAGTACTAGGCCGATCTTTCTGAAAATTTTGTAGATATGTTCATTATGGGTCACGGGTGATGCCCGATGTTTCATTTTACCGCTATAAACCGTTACTAACGGCTATAACGGCCCATGATGATTTCTTCTTATGGGAAAATCTCAGAAAGTACTAGGAAAATTTGTAGGTACGTTCATTATGGGTCACAGATGATGGCCGATGTTTACCAGAATAGCCGTTGCTAACGGTTATAACAGCCCATGACGGTTTTTTCCCTCTTTATGGAATATCTCACGCGGATTCAAGATCAACTGGGAGTACGTTTTATTTGCTTTGCCATCTTGTTGTTTTCATTTTCACTTTCTCTCATGTAGATAGCTATATCCAGGTTTGCTCTCTCGCAGACAGTTCCAGAGAAACACCCGCATGTAAATGAATGGCATCGATGTATTCCTATGCTGTAGCTATGTGTTGTGGCTGTGATTTGTTTCAGCAGGGGTTGCCGTGTTGATGGATGCAGCTGGACTGTTTGCTGACCGTTGATGTGCGATGTGGACGTTCCGCGTCAACTTCAGAGCTGGACGAGGTCTGCTTCTTTCTGCATTTCCATTGCATGCAATGTTTGATGCCTTTACTAGACGCCGCCTTCCTTTTCTTTGCCATCCATGTGAACACAAACAAAACGGATACGACCCTGCCCATGTCATCAACCCTACCTCTGACGGCCAACCCAAACAACCGAACATACATGGTCACAATGTATCCTTTTTAACATATAACATAGAAGGACTAAATACCATCTATCAGCCTGACATTAGACAATTCTTGTCAATTTATCGCCTCTCTGGCGGTGCTGTCATGTTAGTAAAGAAAATGTATTCTAGTTTAGTTCAACAAATTCAAGTTGAATACGACAGCTGCATCGTGCTCAAGATTTCAAAGCTTCTGCCAAATTCACGAAACGAATGTGTATTGATAGGTATGTATGTTCCTCCTGCCCATAGCGTCTATTATCTTGACACAGACATCGAGAATGGAATTGACTTACTAGAGCAGTGTATACTTGATGTTTATGAATTGATTGGGGAATGTCCCCTTATGCTCATGGGTGATTTCAATGCTAGGACTGCTGATGCAAACGCAAAAGAGCTTTCTTTGCCATATGATGTTAATGATGATGATAAGGATGACGAAAATTTACTGCTGAAAAGGAGTACCAACGGGAATCGAAGGACTCTTCAACAAACGACTTCGGTCGTTGTCTACTTTTGTTATGCGAACAATTTTCTCTTGTTATATTGAATGGTCTCTTACCAGGAGACCGTTGTGGGGCATATACATACATTGCTCACAATGGATCAAGTGTGATCGATTATTTCCTTATTTCTCGGTCTATCTTTGAATATGCCTCATGTTTACAAGTTATCTCAAGAATTGAATCCAAGCATATGCCCGTGAAACTAACCCTTACTGTTCAAAAGCAGCTGGTAAAAACCTGTGAAAAGTTAGAAAAAACTATTATTGAAAAGTATGTTTGGAATCAAGAGCTTGAGAATGAATATAGGCAAGCATTGTTATCAAAAGAAATTTCATTAATTTTCACACAAGCAGCTGAATTGATTAACATTGATATCAATGCAGCCGTAGAAAAAAATTTTAACAGGTATTGCTGAGGCTGGGCAGTGCATGAAGAAAAAGATAGTATTGGGGAAAACAAGTAATTGTACTTGGTTCGATAAGGAATGCAGGGATAAACGAACAGTACTTCGTCAGTCCCTGAGAAATTTGAATAAATGTGTGGATTCATACAATGCAGACGTACTTAGGGGCGAATACGCCACTATGAGAAAGGATTACAAATCATTTATAAAAACTAAACAGATAGAAGATAAACAAATGTTCTTGTAACGCTTGAATGCAATAGTACTGATCCTAAAACATTTTGGGGTACTATAAAAAGACGTATAAACAATACATTATCAACCTGTACTATTTCAAGTGAAGATTGGTATGACCATTTTGAAAAAAAAGTATTAATGACGCATCTGCAGAGAATGATAAATTAGATTGTAATAGTTTATTTTCTAACGAAGTTTTTGATACTCTCATCTGTAACTGTTTGTGAAACAGATGGTTCCATTTTAGATTTAGAAATATCAGAACTAGAAGTATATAATGCCATGAAAGCACAAAAGAATGGGAAAGCACCAGGACCAGATGGCTTCAGCAGTGAGTTTTATAAAAACTCTTCTCCTCAGGTCATTTTGTTCCTGACTAAGCTCTTCAACAAACTTTTGGATTCAGGTTTATTTCCCCAAAAATTGGTCAGAATCAGTTTATACACAGCCATTACATAAAAAAGGAGACATTAATTCCCCTGACAACTACAGGGGTATTTCACTGTTGAATATCAGCAGCAAAATGTACACATTCATACTTAATAAGAGATTGACACAAATTGGGCAGAGGACAATAATTTGTTAAGTGAAGCGCAGGCAGGGTTTAGAAAGAATTACGGTACAGTCGATCACATATTTACTCTATTTGCACTAGTTCAGAAGCAATTTTCAAACTACAAAACAAAATTATATGCAGCTTTCATTGATTTTAGGAAAGCCTTTGATCTCATAGACAGAAACCATCTTTGGCTTATACTCCACAAAAATGGTATCAAAGGGAAAATGTTCAAAGCTATTCAAAGTATGTATGAAATAGTTAAAGCTAGGGTCAGAACTAACGGTGGTCTTACAGAAACATTTATGTGTCCTAGAGGATTGAAACAAGGCGATAACTGTAGTCCTATTTTATTTGCTTTTTTTATCAATGAGCTTGCAAATGATATAACACAGCATGGTAGACATGGGGTACGATTGTCACCTGATTTGATGCAGATTCTGGTTTTGTTATTTGCTGATGATGTTGTCCTCCTTTCTACCACTGTTATCGGGCTCCAGAACCAACTGAACATTCTAAAAAGTACGGCAGATAGACTAGGTCTTACAGTTAATAATGAAAAATCAAAAATAGTAGTGTTTAGGAAAGGTGGTTACCTTGCTGCAAGAGAAAAAATGGTTCTATGGAATGTTAAAATGGAAGTGGTAAATCAATATAAGTATTTGGGAATTTTTTCTCCACAGGGTTAACATTTTCTTACTCATTAGAAGATTTGGCTCGTAAAGCAAAAAAATGTGTTTCCAGTATCTTTAGATTCCTCTGGTCTATAGGCGAAAATTCTCCCTAAGATTTTCTTTAAGATATTTGACACTCAAGTACAACCTATTCTGACATATGGTGCAGAAATTTGGGGGTTGACTGCAGATCACACCCCCATTGAGAGAGTACATCTTCTTGCCATAAAACGTTTATTGAATATCAGCATACAAACACCTAATACACTT
>JADBJO010008795.1:55078-65078 GCA_016801955.1 Conus betulinus
GAGATAGAGAGAGAGAGATAGAGAGAAGAGCGAAACAGGGAGTGATTGAGTGAGTGAGTGAGTGAGTGAGTGATTGAGTGAGTAAGTGAGACAGAGAGAGAGGCAACACAGAGAGATAGAACCAGTGATGAGTGAGTGAGTAGTGCAGAGAGAGACACAGAGAGAGAAACAGGAGGAGAGAGGGAGAGAGAGGCGAGAGAAGAGGGAGAGAGTGGGCGTGAGTGAGGGAGAGCGAGAGCACAGAGAGAGAGAGAAACATGAAGAGATAGAGAGAAGAGGAACAGCCCAGACAGACAGGGCAGGCAGAAGACAGAACAGACGTAGTCGGAAAGAGAGAAGAGAGAGAGAGAGACTGAGGAGGAGAGAGAGAGAGAGAGAGATGGGAGAGAGAGATTCGAGGAGAGGATGCAGAGCAGAAGAGTCCAAAACAGAGAGACAACACAGAAAGAACAAAGACGAACGCACGTCCACGATCTGAAAGTCGAAAGACCAAAGACCGACACACAATGCCACGACCCTGACAACGCACCCAGGTTGATCAATATCAACACTCTTCTCCCTTACAACGGGAATGATATAAAACGACCGGGGGGGCCAAACACTTATGCATTCTAGTTTGAAAAAAAAAAAAAAATCGAACGGAATCAACAGCACATAGAACTAAATAATAACAATAGCAGTAAAGGCAGGAAAAGAGGAGGAATGATAATAACAGAAAGCGAAAGCGAAAAAAGGAAAAGCAGGAGGGGAAATTGATTTAAACAGAAAAGGTAG
The DNA here is from genome assembly GCA_016801955.1 of Conus betulinus. Taxonomy (NCBI): domain Eukaryota; kingdom Metazoa; phylum Mollusca; class Gastropoda; order Neogastropoda; family Conidae; genus Conus; species Conus betulinus. The sequence goes on from JADBJO010008795.1 coordinate 55,853, forward strand.
GTAGAAAATGTGGTGGTGGTGGCGGGTGGTGGTGGTGGTGGTGATGGCGGGGGGTAGAGGAAGGTAGTAAAAGGGATGTGAAGAGAGAAAGTGAAAGCAGAACATAAAGAAGAAAGAATGGTGGTTGGGGGGTGGGGTGAGGTGGCGGGGGGGGGGGATGGAGTGCCGGGGCGAGAGGGCTGCAAAATGCCGGACTAGGTGGTTGGTGGTGGGGGGGGGGGGGGGGGGGGGGTTGGTGGGTGTGGTAGGCGGGGTTGGTGGGAAATCCAAACGATGTCTGTCTTGCCACAAAAATGGCCGCTTTATTAACCGAGGGCCAGCAGAGGGGGGTCGTTGATCAACGAAAATGACGCCATGGCAAAAAATAAACAAATAAATAAATAAATAACATGAATACATAAATAAATAACATCGAAAATTAATAAATAAAAACAAAAAAAAAAAAAAAAAAAAAAAAACTGGGAGTTGGGCATGGAGACAGACAGTAAAGTAAGGGAGGGAGGGATGAGGAGAGGAGTGGAGGCTGAGAGGGAGGGGAGAGTGTGACGGTGATTATGCTGTGCGTTTTTTTGTCCAAAGATATCACAACAAAACACAGCCGAGGATATAATGATGTAATGTTGATACATTTCTGGGATTTTTGTCTCTCATGAAAAGTTGCAGAGGAAAGTGGGGGAAAAATATATCAGGCAAAATCACTCTGACTTAAGATCAATGTGTCAGGAAAATATTGGAATGAATTCGGACAGGAGAGAGGAGAGAGGAGAGAGAGAGAGAGAGAGGAGCGAGAGAGAGAGAGAGATGAGCGAGGAGAGAGAGAGAGAGACTCAAAAACGCACTCAAGAGTACGCACCACACACACCCATCCCCCATACATTTCAATGGGAAGGATCACAGGAACAGACAGACGGACAAAGACCAGCGAGAGAAAGACAGAGACAGAGACGAAGAACCAGTCGCTAGAGCCTACAAAACGAATACCAACCTAAACCATCACGCGTGTGACTCCATTCATATAAGGAAACCACAGAAGGAAAGACAGCAGACGCATAGAGACAAAGAACGAGGAGAGAGCGAGAGAAAAAAAAAACAAAGAGAGAAGAGAGACAAAGAAAACAAAGATAAAAACAAGAGATAGACACTGAAAGACAAAGAGAAAAAGCCAGGACCCATAAACAGCTAAAAACAGACAAAACCATGACTGGGTGGATCCCAATGAAAAGCAGAAGAGGCAATACCAAAAGACAAGGGAACAAAAATGGAGGATTGGGGAGGCAAAGCCAGCGACCACAGACGTAATTGGGTAATTGAACAAGACTTCGGAGAACCTGCCAAATGAACATGAACTAACCCACATAGTCATAGAACTGCTTAAATAAAAACAGAGGGCAACGACCCACACCACAGAGAGAGAGAGAGAGAGAGAGAGGAGAGAGATTGAGGAGAGAGAGAGACGGCGGAGAGAGGAGAGATCGAGGGACGAGATGGAAGAGCCTGAGAGAGACGAGAGAGAGAGAGCCCCACAAACGAGATTCAATGAGAGACAGAGACAGAGAGGGACAGGGGCAGACAGACAGGCAGAGCAAGCATGGAGCCCTACCAAACAAGAGCTATTCAAGAGTGTTGAGAGAGAGATGAGGAGAGAGACCTGGAGAGATGAGAGAGAGAGAGAGAGAGAGAGAGAGGGGCAGAGAGACAGAGAGAAGACAGACAGACAGGCAGACAGGCAGACACAGACAGACAGGACAGACAGAGACAGACAGACGGACAGACAGGTAGGCAGACAGGCAGAACAAACAGACAGACAGACAGATGTAGAGAACAAGACACGGACAGCTTATATAAACGAGATTCCAACACCAAAAACACTCTGACTCAAACCAACAGCGCCAAAACCTCGTCTACAGACTCCCAGAGGCACGCCGGGGGGTACCTATGTCAAGATATCGACATGCTCTCTCTCTCTCTCTCTCTCTCTATCTCTCTCTCTCTCTCTCTCTCTCTCTCTCTCTACCTCTCTCTCTCTCTCTCTTCTTGAACTCATGTTTTGCACGTCAGTCTGTCTGGGGCTCAATCTCTGTCTAGCCTTTCCAGTCCGTCGTTCTCTGTCTCTGTCTCTGTCTCGATGACTCTCTCTCTCTCTCTCTATGCTCTGAATCTCCACAAGATCTCGGCTCTCTCTCTAGCTTTCTATTCTTCTCTGTCTCTGATCCTCCGACATCACGCAATCCCTCTCTCTCTTCTAAATCTATAGGCGATCTCAGCTATCGCTCTATCTCTCGAAATCTCTCTGCCTCCGCCCCACAAACCTCCACATCTCTTACACTTCAGACTCTCTCTTCTCTCGTCTCTTATCTTCTTATTCCTAGAGGAATCGATCTGCCTATACGTTCTCTTCTCTCTCTCTCTCTCCTCTCTCTATATCTCTCTCTCATCTCTTCTCTCTAGCCCTTTATCTCTCTATCTCAAAACCTTATCTTTCTGATAATACTCTCTATCTCTCTCTCTGACCTTAACACTCTGTCTGTTCTCTTGTCTCTGTCTCTCTGTCTCTCTCTCCTGCCTCTGTCTATCTCTTCTTTGTAGTTCTCTAGCCCGTTTCTCTGTCTCTCTATATGCTCCTCTCTGTCTATCTCATCTCTTCTCTCTCTTATCTCTCTATCCTCTCTGTACTTCTCTCTTTTCTCTCTAGCCCTCCACGACCCCCCTCTCTCTCGTATCTATTTCTCTCTCCTTCTCTCTTTTCTTTTTCTTTTTTTTCCCCCCATTCTTTTCTTTTCTTTTTCATGCATCACCTATACGTATATACAGGAAGCAGCAAGAAGAACAGCCCTGAAGACGTCACGAGGGGCAAAGACGGAGCAGGCAGGATTCCTGCCTGTTCATTGCCGGCAGGCATTGATCGGTGAATGCTTCACGCACGATTCACGCCCTCCTCTCCAGAGTCTTCTAGGCTCTGGCATTTTGTCAAGCAGTCAGCGTGTCAACGAATCGTTTCTGCCGTTGTCTTTCGCGTCGATGCGCCGAGTGGATGGATCCCGATCATGTGGAAAATTCGGCGATCAGCTTACTGGCGACATTTCAGAAACTGCCATCTTGTGGTGTCGCTTTCGTAACAACGGATCCACGCCCTTTTTTTTGTTTGTTTTGTTTTGTTTTCGGTGAGAGTGAAATGATAAAAGGGAGATCATGCTTGGAGCTGAATGTAACTAGTTCTTCCCCTTTTGTCTACTTTGTTTCATTTCTCTTTTTCTGTTGTTTTTTTTCCCTTTTTTTTTTCTTTGGTCTTCTTCTACTACTCTTCTTCTTCTTCTTCTTCTTCGTCAAATTTGCATCAACGAAAATTGACAATGACGTCAATACGAAAGGCACTGTAACAATACCGACAACACAGCAACAGCAACAGAGACAACAACAATACCAACAACAATAACCAGCAGCAGCAGCAGCAGCAGCAGCAGCAACAACAAACAACAACAACAACAACAACACAGCAACAAAAAAGACGCAAAGAAAGAATGAGGGGGGAAAAAAACAACTAACGACAAAGCAAACTTTGTTGCACATACCACGCATTATTTTAACAAAAACACACACACACACACCACACACACACACACACACACACACACACACAAACACACAACACACACAAAATTATCGTCTGCACATATATACGTGTTGAATCATAATAATCCATAAAATATCAAGTTGCGAAAACAAATAGATTGCTGGTAATGTTTTCTTCGCGCACAGTAATGCGCATCGTACGAGGTTCACATTATTTGTTTTGCTGCATAAACAATCTTAACAGGTTTTCAGTAACTTCCTTGTCCACGTGTCCGTACAGGGAAAATATTGGGGTAGACATATAGATAGATAGATAGATAGATATGGATGGATGGAAGGTGGATGGATGGATGGATGGATGGATGGACGGACGGACGGACGGACGGACGTCTGACTGTGATTCAGAACATCCGATCCCCTTCATAAGTTAACAGACCAACGCGCGCGCACGCGCGCGCACAACACACCCACACACCCCACACACACACACACACACACACACGCACGCACGCACGCACGCACGCACGCACGCACACACCACACATACACACACACACACACACACACAACAACACACACACACCAACACACACCACACACACACACACAAGAGAAACAAAGACCGGTGTATTAGACTCGGGTTTTCCTTTGGCTTCTACCTAAGACCTTACACAGGACACCAGGGGATTTGCTTCTACTAGGGCACACTTACCCTTGTGTAATCTGAACTTTAAGAGGAATTGCCATATAGAAAGGACAGAACCTGGACCTAGACTGTTTGAAAATGTGTTTCTTTCCGTCTTCTTCTTTTCTTGAAATAAATACACTCTGTTAACTTACCCCTCATTCGTCGAGGTATGTATTTTTTTAGGCATTTGCTGACCCTGCTCGCCACTACAGTTGATTGACGAGCGGAAAGAGAGACAGCAGAGAAGAGAGGGACGGAGAGGGGGAAGAGGAGATCAGGAGGGCGGACAAGGGGATGGGGAGGAGAGAGAGAGAACCCCCCCCACCCCCCCCCCGCCTGAGAGCTCACCGAAGAGAGGACAACTCCCCCCGAGAGAGAGCCCACCCGAGGACCCCCCCCCCTCCGGGAAGCCAGAAGGCCCCGCCCCCCCGCCGTGAAGGGGAAGACGAAAGCAGGAGGAGAGAAGAGATCACCACGCAAGCGCACCCGGCCACCCCCGCCCCCCCCCCCCCCAGCCAGCGAGAGGAGAAGAGAGGAGGCAGGGAGAGGGAAAGAAGGAGAAGGAAAGAGGGCCGAGAATGCAAGTAGAGCCAATGTAGAGGAAGTAGGGAAGATGAAGTAGAAGAGGAGCTGGAAGAAGCGGAAGCAGTGAGAAGGGATAAACGAGAACGAGAAGAGGAAGAAGAGAGGAGAGGAGGCGGCGAAAAGAGAGAGGGAGAGACGGTGAGAGAGAGAAAGAGAGAGGGAGAGGGAGAGAGAATAAGAAAGGGGCGGGAGAGGGGGGGGGGGTTGGGCGGGGGGGGGGGGGGGGGGGGGGGGGGGGGGGGGGGGGGGAGGAAGAGAGAGAGAGACGGAAACATAGCGTTGAAGAGAAGAGACGAACGAGAAGAGAAAGACGAGAACAACGAGGGAAGGAAGGAAAAACGAAGAGAGATGAACAGAGGAGAGAAGAGATGGAGGAGATATAAAAGATGGAAGCGATGGAGAAAAGAGAGAGAGAGAGAGAGAGGAGAAGAGAAGAGAGGAGAGAGAGAGACAGGAGACAGACAGGGACAGACAGACAGACAGAACAGAACAAGGCAATCAACAAAACATAAGCATAAATCCAAACCGAACTGAAGTGAGCTAAATTCAGTCTGGCGCCCCCCCCCCCCCCCCCCGGAATAGCACGCACTAATTCGAAGTGAAGAAGTTCAACCCGGTTATCTTAAACAAAAAAAATGTTTGCATTGGAGACGACCGAGCGCTCATATTCCGGAAGTGAGAAAGTCTGGGAGCGTTATCTTTCATAGAAGCCTGCTACCCCAGATCTGACCCCCCCCCCCCCTCCCCAAATCATGCAATAGTATCAGGTTTTGTTGTTGTTGTTGTTTTCTTGATTTAAACGTAGTGACAGCCCTGATATGGCCCTTTGCGGTGAGCTGGGTTATAAGCAACATTACATTACCTCATGTAAACTTAGATAGTAATATCTTACGAATTTCATTCTCTGTAGCTCTCATAATCATATCTTATGTTTCGCACTGTACGCATGCGCCACCCCAAACTGGCCAACAAACATATATCCAAGATTCCCGCCGCCTTGCTTTGTCATCGGAAGGACGGAAGGACGAGTAAAGGGGGAGGAAGAAAGAAAAGCTTATCGCTACTGAACAGAGCCAGCCCTGGTGTGATCCAAATGAACTGTCCACAACAACCGGAAGAAATGATGGGAAGACACTTTGTCTACTCCGATGGGTCTGTTTGCGGCGGAGTTCTCAGCCGAGGGATGGAGGTGGTTTAAGCCGAGGTGAGCTGGCAGTGTTCGGGGGTGGTGGGTTTCCGTCAGCGTGGTCGGGTAGGGTAGGTTGGTTAAGGGGGAGGGGCACAAAAGCGGCTGCTGCCGAGCAATTAACAGGAGTGCCAGAGAAGGCGGGCTGCAAACGGCTGGTGCTGGCGGTAATGACTGGAAGTCGTGGATGACTACGACAGCCGTGGACACAGAAGCTGGCACGGACAGGGGGTGATGACCCCGTCTGTCGTTCATTGACCAGGATTGAACGTGCTGGTTGTCTCACCTCCCCCCCCCCCCCCCCCTTCCCCTCTACATTGAACGCTAGATGTCCGCGCCAGTTACGATCACGGTTTCCTCCCTTTCTTCTTCCCCATCCCCACCCTCCCTCCCCTCCCGCCCTCTTGTCATTCCCCGCTCACTCCGTAGATGCTGTGGCCACAAGCCACAGTAAGAATTTGGCTCTAAAACAGCACATAATCCATGTAAGCATATTGAGGCCTACCATAAGCTTGAGTCAGCATGTAACCTGATAATTGATCAAGAGAACAACTCCCACGAATTATTTCCCTTGTTTCGGGGGGGGGGGGGGGGGGGGGGGGGGGGGGGGGGTCTTCGCGCGACGAAACCACAGTCTTCAACTACCTGACCTTCCCTCTTAGTTTGACACGCATTTCAGGCCTTTGCACTCACTTTTTTTTTTTTTTTTTTTTTTTGCGCCCAGCCTCAAATGCACAATATAATCCTGTTCCTTTGATTGTTAATCTGTCTGCTTGGAACCACCTGGCTGGTACCTCGTTAGCCGCATGAAAGACAGACACATGAGGAGACTCAACTTTCAGACACATGACAATTGTTGCGCCAGTCTATAATGACTCGATTCCTTCGCAAGGCCTTGGCGCATTCATTTTTGGTGTGCAGCCTGTTGGCTGCGGTAGCACTCCTTCGTCAGAGTTATCTGCTCTGCCTACGTACGTGGCTCTTTCCAGGTATCTGCCTATCGGCTGGTCTGATGGAGAGCGTGGCACGAAGACTGTGTCTGTGAGGTCAGTTTTCTTTTTCCCATAGACATGAGGAAATTGTCAGAAGTCAGTATGGTGTCTGACTGACGTGCGTCGTGTGTCACAGCTCTCTCTCTCTTTGTTGAAGGGGTTGATTGGTTTCGCACAGGTTGTTGGGGCTCAGTGTGTCTGATAGGATCGATGGGTTTTGGGGTTGATTGGAAGTAACTGTGCCTGGCGAGGAGAATGCAGATTGGATTCTACCACGCGCGCGCGCGCGCGCGCGCGCGCCACACACACACACACACACACTCACACATACACACAAACACATACACACACACACACACACAACACACACACACACACACACACACGCGCGCACCACACACACACACTCACATAAACACCCACACACACACACACACACACCACCACACACCCACACACACAGTGAGTGAGAGAGAGAGAGAGAGAGAGAGAGAGAAGGAGAGGGAGAGCGAGAGAGAGAGAGAGAGAGGAAGATTGGAGAGAAGAGCGAGACAGACAGACAGACAGACAGAGAAAGAGAGAGAGAGAGAGATGAGAGAGAGAGAGAGAGACACACACACACACACACACACCCACACACACACACACCACACACAGTACAGAACATCTCTCTTCCCCTCCACACCTCCACTCCACACGTTAACACAGGCACATCACACACACACACACACACACACACACACACCACACACACACACACAACACACGCACACACACCACACACACACCCACACACACACCCAGAGAGAGAGAGAGGAGAGAGAGAGAGAGAGGAGAACAAACAATCGTAATGGTTGAGGACACATAGTACCTAAACCCTTGCCATTCCGCAGTCTCCCACACTGTATGCTGACTCTTTATCTTCTTATTTTTTCGTCGGTCCATAGAGGTCCTATAGTTTTCTTTATCGCCCAACCTCTGAGCCATCAGAGAAAAAGGTCTATGGAGGGGTTAAGGCCCGGCGTGGTGTGGGCACTGCTGGAGATGTGTCTGGCATCGCGGCGTGATGTCTCTTGGTGTCCCGGTCTCGGGGTATCATGTCGGCTGCTACCAATCGCGTCTTTGGTAGTGCCTGCTACGTCCGGTGATTTGTTGCCGTTTTAGCTACTGTTTGGCACTGGAGAGCGTGAGGATAGGTGAGTGTTTTAGGTCGTCGTACACGCCTTCTTTTTTAACCCCCCCTCTCTCTCTCTCTCTCTCTCTCTCTCTCTCTCTCTCTGTGTCTCTCTCTGCCTCTCCTTTCTCTCTCTTTGCTCTCTGTCTCTCTCTCTGTCTCTCTGTCTTTATCTCTATCGTGTCTCTCTCTCTCTCTGTCTATCTCTCTCTCTCTTTCTCTCTCTCCCTCTCTCTTTCTCTCCTCTCTCTCTCTCCTCTCAAGGTATCTCTCTCAAAGGAGAGATAGACAGGCAAATAGAGGGGAGATAGAGATTTGTTCAGGTTGCATTCAAAGTGTGTGTGTGTGTGTGTGTGTGTGTGTGTGTGTGTGTGTGTGTGTGTGTGTGTGTGTGGTGTGTGTGTGTGAGTAGGGAGGGGGTGGGGCTGTGAGTGAGCGGAGGGTGGTGTACATAACATCAGAAAAACAATCAGACAGACAAACGAATAAACAAAAAAACCTACACACACTAACAATATCAGATTAAAGCAAATACCTGACTGGACTACAAATCATGCAGAAAGTAACTTTCAAAGCAAAATCAATATCAGAAAAAAAAAAATATCTGTCTCAGACATGCCTGATAATGTGGCAGAAATACCTTGAGAGGCACACATTCGAACAAAACATGATCTCTTGTCAGTTTTGTTTCTCCCTGCATATGCATTTTGTTGCAGAGCTATATTTAGTTCTAAAAGCATCCAGTTTCAATCGATGAAATATTTGAAACGAAGTTTCTGTATTGATGCATATCATAAATGTGCAGATTTTGGACGCTTTTGAAATGATCGATACTAAAAAGAGGGTTATTTTGTGTGTCTGAACATGAGTAACAGCTTTGTTCTTTTCCCATTTCTGAAATATCCCAAGCTGTTAGTTTTAAAATTTGTTGACTCTCTTTCAAAGTGAACGGTATGGAAATAGTCTTGTACCCTCGTTCCATTTTCAGCGCCTTTTTTTTTTCGCACATCTGTCGGCAAGTTCATTGCCCG
>JADBJO010008795.1:70078-77578 GCA_016801955.1 Conus betulinus
TCTCTCTCTTTCTTTCTTTCTTCTTTTTTTCATTCTTTCTCACCATCCTTCTCTTTTTTTCTGCCCCCCCCCCCCCACCCCCGCCTTATTTCGCCCCTGTGATTTATGTTCGTTTTCTTTCATTTCTATTCTTATTTTTCTCTCACCTCATGTCTCTTCTCGATGCTTAAACAAACCAAACAACAACAACAACAACAACACCAACACAAATCTTCCTTTTCTTTCTTTCTTTTTTTTCCCCCCTTTGTTTTGTTTTGTTTTGGTATTTATTCTTTCAACCAGTCTTTTTTCTGCTTTCTTGTTCATTTTCGTCGTTTGCCCTTCTTCTGTCTTTCTGCCCCTATTGTCTCCGCCTTGCCCTTATTTCCAATTCCGCTGTCTTTGATGTTCGGATTTTCTTTGATTGTTTTTCTGTCATTTTTTGATTTGTCTCTCTCACCTCATCTGTCTCTTCTCGATGCTCTCTTCTCTCAAAAAACAAACTGTCTGTGCTGTCTGTCTGTCGCTTTATCTCTCTCCTCCCTTCTCTTCCTCTTTCTACGTCTTCTGCTCTCTCTTTTTATCTCTTTGTTCGCCTTCTGTCTTGGTCCTTTTCTCTCTTCTCTCCATACCCTTCGTTTTTTTCTGCTTTCTTGTTTCCCTCTTTTGCCTCTGCCCCTCTCTGTCTTTCCTGGGCTATTGTCTCCGCGTCTTTGCCCTTCTCTTCCATCTCTTACGCTCTCTTTGACAAAGCGGATTAAGTGATTGTTTCTTTTAATTTGTCTCTCTCCGCCTCTCTCTCTCTCTCCCCCCAAACCTGTCCCTCTCTCTTCTCCTCTCTCTCTCTCTCTCTCTCTCTCCACGTGAGAAATTTTGTGTGTGTGTGTGTGGTGTGTGTGTGGTGTGTGTGTGGTGGTGTATGCAGTGTGTGTGTGTGTGTGTGTGGGTGTGTGTGTGTGTGTGTGTGTGTGGTGTGTGTTTCTGGTGAGAGACACGCAGACAGACAGCAGGGTGACCGAGGTTTCGGGTTGTGGGTGGGGTGGGGGGGGGGGGGGTTAGGGAGAACGGGAAAGAAAACAAAGGATTGAAAGAATGGGCAACTCGTGTTACACTCAATTATTCAATCGTTCTTGTCACTGGTGCGTGTCGTGTGCCCCCCCCCCCCCATCCCCCCACCCCAATCCCCAATCCCCTCCCACCCCCTCTAGCCGGAGCGATGAAGCGTGACCCTGGGAGGGTTGATGAAGCGTGTAATGGACCCAATCACTTTCACCTCCCCACCGCACGCCGCTTGACCATACATTATGCACAGTCAATTTGTCCTGTCAGTAACAGAACGTGCACAGCCCCTGTCATTATGTACTCGGTAGATGTTAGGCGTGGAAAGGTCGCTAACGCTAATGTAGGGCGGGGGGGATGAGGAAAAGGGGGGGTGGGGTGGGAGGGGACGGACGAGGGCTGAGGAGGGGTGGTGATGGTGTTGGTTTGGTGGTGGGGGTGGTGGTGGCGGAGAAGGGGATTTGAACGCGGTATTGGGCGCGGCAGGGGGAAAAAAAAAAAGACGAGGCGGGCAGGTGCAATGAGTGGCGCTGCTTTGAGAGTGAAGGTCAACAGCACAGACGACATGTCACTTCGGAAGAGGATTGTCCCGGCAGCTCAGCCCAACAATGTTTGTGCACACACAGACACACAGACTCACACACGCCCACACGCACCCCCCCTCTCCCCCCAGCGCCCCTCCCCAACCCCGCCCCCCCCCCCCCCCCACACACCACACACACTCACAAGCGCGCAGCACATGCACGCACGCACGCACGCACGCAAGTACGCAGGCACGTACGCGCGCGCGCGCGCACGCACACATCACACACACCACACACACCACACACACACCACACACACACACACACACACACACACACACACACACACATTCATTTACTCGCGCACGCAAGCACACAAATACATATGCATGCGTCACTCCACATCACACACACACACACACACACACACACACACACACACACACACACACACACACACAAGGGACGTATGCATCCGTCACACACGCGCGTGCACACATACCCACACGCGCACGCGCGCGCGCGTGCACAAACACACACACACACACAACACACACACACACACACACACAAGGACACCACACACACACACACCACACACACTCACACACACACACAAGACGTACGCTCGCGCCCCGCATACACACACACACATAAACCCCCCCTCCCCCTTACACCGCCCACACAAACTCTCCTCTCTCTCTCTCTCTCTCTGTCTCTCTCTCCTCTCTCTCTCTCACTCACCCTCTCCCTCACACACACACACACCACACACACACACACACACACACACACACACACCACACAAGGTCCATAACAACAAATGAAAATTGACCTACAACAAATGAAAATTGACCTAACCCCATATGATGGCAGGTAGTTAACAGCCCTATCGCCCAGTCCCCCCCCCCCCCCCCCATCCCCCCACCCCTCCCCCCCCCCCCCCCCCCCCCCCAAGTCCAACGTCAACACACTTCAGGACCGGAGCCCCAGGGGCTATTAGGGTCTGGACAGCGGAGAGAGGGTGGCCGCGCTAAACCGCAGTCACCTGAACAAGTCCTACAGCAAACATTAGCGCCTTTAGGAAACCCGATCCCAGTACAAAGCAAAGCCTAGCCCTCACCTTGGCTAGCGCCACCTGTGGTTGGGTCATCGTGGGATAACCCGTGGACTGGCCGGTGTCCAGTTGGTCATTGTTGGACTGGACACGGCTGGTGGTGGGAACACATGATACTGTCATGATGACAACCACTTGTCTTCGAGAGCATCGCAAAGGGAGTAATGAAGGTACTCCTTTGTTGGTTTTTGTTCTGTGGAAGCCACTCGTTTAAGTCAACGAGAGTTACGGCGCACAACTGATGGCATCTGCAAACTAGAATGGATTTGATGTGTTGTCTTGTTTTGCACAACTCGTCGCTTATATTATTGGCATTTTTCTTGCATTCTCGTTACCTTGCTCGTGCCGGTTATAGTATCTACGACTGAATTTTTGGTTTTTTTTTTTTTTTTTTTTAAAAGAAATTTGATAAAAAAAAAAAAAAAACCTGTGCTGTGATAAATGGGAATTGTGAGTTCCGCATGAGGAGAGTAGGTTACCGTGAGGAACGTGACCTGCATGATCCAAAAAAAAAAAAAATGAATCAGTGAACAATAAACATAAACAAGTAGGGTGAACTTTTTGCTCCCATAAAAAACCTAACACAGAGTAAACAGTAGGGTAACTTTTGCTCCCATAAAAAAAAAACCTAACACAGAGTAACTTTTGTTCAAGACTGGCACAGCCTTTTAAACTTGAATAAAGTCAGACAAATACAAAGACGAACAATCTAATAGCGGGAAAAAAAAACAAGCGCAGGCCAACAACTCAACTGTCTTCATAGTAATGACTTGGCAAAGAATTGAACTTAAAGGGTGGGGGTGGGGGGGGGGGGGGGGGGAAACAAGACGTTGAAGTTGGAGAGCCTGGAACATGAAATTAAGAAAATACATTATAGATATGACACCCCCCCCCCCCCCCCCCCCCACACACACCCTTAAGTTCAAATCTTTGCCAAGCCATTACTGTGAGGACAGTTGAGTTGTTGGTCTGCGCTTGTTTTTCCCCCACTATTTGATTGTTCGTCTTTGTATTTGTCTGACTTTATTCAAGTTTAAAAAGTTGTGCCAGTCTTGAATAAAAGTTACTCTGTGTTAGGTTTTCTTATGGGAGCAGAAGTTTACCCTACTTATTTATTTTGTTTTTTTTGTTTTTGTTTACTGATCCCCTGCCTCGCTTATTCTCAATTTTGTAAATAGTGGTTTTGTTATAGTGAGAACTGGATAGTTTTAAGGTTTTTTTTGTTTGTTTGTTTGTTTGTTTGTTTTCGTTTTGTTTTTTTTTCTTTCTTTCTTTTTTTTTTTTTTTTCTTTTTTTTTTTTCTTTGTTGACCATTTTTTTTTTTTTTTTTTCTTTTTTTTTTTTTCTTTGGGGGGGGGGGGGGGGGATCAGACATTTTTCAGTTCGTTCATTGAAAATGAACCGGACAACAAATGTCCACGCCTAACTCGGGGTGTTTGGCTGTGGGTGGTGTTTGTGTTTTGAAATGCTGGTAGCGTGGTGATGGGTGTTTCTGAGTCTGGTCTTTTCTTTTTTAGCCGTGTGGATCTTGGGCTGGTGTATCTCGGGTCAGCCTTCAGCTTCTTTTCTTCTCTTCTGTTGCTCGTCCTCTTCCTCCTCTTCCTCCTCCTCCTCCTCCTCCTCTTCTTCTTCGAGTCTTCTTCTCTTCTCTTCAGACTTTTCTCTTTCTCGTTCTTCTGTGCGGGTCTTTTTCCTCCTTCGCCTGTCTTGTCATCGTGGTTGTCCCTGAGCAATGCTATCTTCAGTCATCTCTTTCAGACGTCTTCCCATGTGGTTCAAATGTTATTGCAGTGCTTGTGCTGTGCTGTGCTCCTGTGCTCTCTCTCTCTCTCTCTCTCTCCTCCCTCTCTCTCTCTCTCTCTCTCTCTCTCTCTCTCTCTCTCTCTCTCTCTGTGTGTGTGTGTGTGTGTGATTGCTCTTGTGCGCTCACCTTTGCAAGAGTGTGTGCATACTGTGCTGACGCGCCTACGCGAGTGTGTATGTATGTACACGTTCGCTCGTCTACACTTCGTTTGCGCAGCTGTGTGTATGTGTGCGTCATTGTATGCTGGCTTGTAAAGCTTCTGAAGTGCTGTTACACTCTGACCAGGACAACATTGCAGGACAGGTCGAAGGACCTATGTATCTATCGATGCAACTTCCTGTAAGGTGATAACGGTTTACAGCGAACACGTGACATAGGTTTCAAGTTTCCTTTAACGGTTTACAGCGAACACATGCCGGGACTTTTCGAACTTGTGATAAGTCGAGTGTCTCTGGGTCTCTAGGTATCAACCCCAGTGTCTTTTTCTATCTCCGTCTCCGCTAAACGCACTCACATTTGCCGGCGTACATGAGGTAAGCACCAAGACTGAAAAACAATCACACTTTTGGCCATCATGGGGGCACTGGCACTGGCATGAGGACATTTCCAGCAGCACAATGACATCTAGAATATTAATTCGATCTTTTCATTCAATTGCACTGGAGATAAACAGCATGGACATTTAAAAAAAAACATGAAGACATCTGTAACGTCAATCAAACCTTTCCAGCAGCAGTAGGGAGAAACAATTGGGACTTTTCATAAACACAGAATTACATTTGTGCCACACACACACACACACACCACAACACACCACACACACACACACACACACAGTTGAGAGAGAGATAGGGGGGGGAGAGAGAGAGAGAGAGGAGAGAAGAGAGATAGAGAAAGAGGAGAGAGAGACAGATCCAGACAGACAGACAGATACTAGAGATACAGAGATAGAGAGGTCTCCGACTGAAAACAAAAATGTTGGTTACAAAAACCTATCCCCTCAGCTAACCAGTCCTTTATGTCAAATTCAAGTTCGCACATGTTACAAAACTTAGGAGAACACAACAACAACAACAACAACAACAACAAACAGCAACAACAAAACAACAACAGCAACAGCAACCAAAACACCCCCAAACCCTGCCATCGCATTCAGTCCCCCAGCCCCCTTCCTCCTCCCCCCCCCCCCCCCCCCCCCCCCCCCCCCGCGCTCTCTTCTCTTCTCCCCACCCCCTCTTCCACCCTTCTCCTGTCCTCTTCATCTTAACCGCGTTTAACCCCCACCCACCCTCTCTCTTCCCATTCCTTCCCCCACCCACACCCCCCACCCCTTGGACAAACGAATGAAATAAACGAAAATGTAAAAAGATACATCAATCAGCCACAATAAACGACCGCCATACCAAGGGACAGCACTCACAATGATTGCCTCAACATGTACCTCGGCTGCTGGAAGGAAATTGGGATGGGGAGCGGGGGGGGGGGGGGGTTAAGGGGGGGGGGAGAGAGGGGGAATAGCAGGAGACAGTTGGGGAAGGAAGGGGAGGAGGGGAGGGAGGGGAGGTGGGAGGGTGTGGGGTGGGGTTGTGGGTGAAGGGGCAGAAGACATTTATCAGCCTGATCCCAGGGGTCAGGAAAGGCGAGGGGGGGGGTGGGGTTGGGGTGGGGGGGAGTTGGGGGATGGGGTGATTGATGGGGTCCTTAAGGATCTGTGGCTATAGCCGTAGAAGTCGTCTCTCTCTCTCCTCTCTCTCTCTCTCTCTCTCTCTCTCTCTCTCACAACACACACACACACACACACACACACAAACACACGACCCACGCAAAACGAATTCATTCAGTACACATACACTCTCTGTCTCGCTGTCTCGCTCCCTCCTTCTCTCTCTCTCTCTCTCTATTCTCTTCTCTCTCTCTATTCTCTATACACACACCTACAGAGAGAGAGAGAGAGGAGAGAGAGGGCGAGAACGAACGAGAGAGGGTGAGAGGAAGGAAATAAGCATTATGACTTTCCAAGTTAGGTAAATGTTGAATGACAATTATCAAATTCTGTGAAATATAACATGCTGATGGATACGTAAATCGAGTAAAAAAAAAACAGGTTTGGCATTTTGTTTCGTTACTGAACGACAGTCACACCAGTCTGTTTCAACCAAAATTTAATGTCGTTTTTACTTCCAATTTTGATGGTTTTTGTACTCCCAGTTCACATAGACAGGGAGTACTTTTCCATGGGAACGAATAAATGCTCTGTGTGTGTGTGTGTTTTTGTGGGTGTGTGTGTGGTGTGTGTGTTTGCGTGCGTGTGTTGTGTGTGGTGTGTGTGGTGTGTGTGTGTGTGGGTGTGTGTTGGTGTGTGCTTGGTGTGTGTGTCCTTTCCGGTTTCCGGTCCGTCGTGGGTCAAACGGTGTTCTACTCGCCTCCAGGGGACAAAACTACTGGTCCTATCCTTTTTCCCCGCAAATTTGTACGGGTATGTTTCATTATGGGGCATGGATTAATGCCCATGTTTTTAAAAAAAAAAGATTTATTATACGTTATATCCGTTACTAACGGCCATAACGAGCCCCAAACGGGTTTTCTTTCTTTATGGGATATCTTAGAAAGTACTTGGCTTATCTTTCAGAAAAATTTGTAGGTATGTTCATTATGGGTCACGGTGATCAGCCCCAATATTTTTTCTTTTACCGTTAAACGCCGTTTATTATGGCTATAACGGCCCATAAACGAATTTTACTTTCCTTATGGAATATCTTTAGTAACTTGTCGATCTTCTGAAAATTCGAAGGTATGTTGCATTATGGTCACAGATGATGGCCTGTTTACCAAAATAGCCGTTACTAACGTCTATGACGGGCCAAAAGAGGTTTCCCTCTATGTGGAATATCTCACGGGCGTATTCAAGATAAACTGGGAGTACGTTTATATGCTTTGCATCTTGTTACATTGTAAGTTTGGAACCTAGATCAATTTCACCAGTTCCAGACGATCATTTGCAGAAAACAATAGCATTG
>JADBJO010008795.1:82578-91260 GCA_016801955.1 Conus betulinus
GGCCACTCTTTCCTGATGATCTGTGGATGGCGTTCCCATTGCGGCAGTTCTGCTGCGCATTCCCAGGTCGTCCTCTCCGTCACAGAAACCACGCGTACTCACTCAGTGATGTCACTGCGTGAAAGTCACACACTGAAACTTGTTCAGGAATTCATAGTTTTCATCCGCAGATCAAAGCTGTTTTCATGGTGAATTATTTTTTACATATTCATCACTGCAAAGAGAGAATAAAGAGGGTTTTTTTTTTTTTTTTTTTTTTTGGGGTGGGGGGGGAGGGGGGGTGTTTTTGAAAGGCAGGCTTTTTTTTGACTTGTCGATCTTTTTGACGTTTCGTTTTTTGGGAACACACATAACTTAAAAACGGAAGGAAATCTTAAAGGAGGGGCAGGGAACAGTAAACAATGAATAACAAAACAAGTAGCGGAACTTGCATGGGGTATATAAGCAAGCATTTTTTTTTTGTTTTTTTTTTTTTTTTTTTTTTTTTTGGGGGGGGGGGGGGGGGGGGGCGTCTCCTTGTTTGTTCTGTGTGCTCTGTGTAGTCATTTCTGCAAGGCGATTAGGTGCCCTAAGCAGCATTCACTCGGAGTGACGGCGCGTATATTGATGTCATTATGGGAGCAAGAGTTACCCTACTTGTTTGCTATTTACACACAGAAGTATAACACGAAATTGCGACGTGGATTGGGAGTAGAACTGCTCCTTGAGTTGAGGTCGTCTGCCACGGAAGCAGTACAGGCGAGGCACAGTCTGCGGGCCGATCTAGTCATCTACCTTTTTACGTCGTTGGGGGGGCAAAGTCTGGCGCATGTCTCGTGGCAGACGAGATTGCAGATGGCGATGAACTCAGTGGACTGGAAACAGTTGTCGCTTCAGCTTAACTGTCGGTGCATGAGATGTGTTGTATCGAGTTGTATGCTCTCAGATGTGTTAAAGAACAAAAAAAGAAAGAAAACAAAAATCATCAGTAATATGCATGTGCTATGTATGTATGTATGTATGTATGTATGCATGTACGAATGTATATATGTATGTATAGGGAAAGAATATTTCAAAAACTTTTGTTCTCCAAAAGTGTGTGACCTTTCGCACTCTCTTTCCGCTTGAGACAGGCCATCTTCATAATAACCACGAAGCCTGTCTCTCCCGTTTCCTTTCCTTACTGTCCTCGCCCTTTTCTCCCCCCTACCCACCTCCTCTCCTTCCGCCTTCCCCCCCCCCCCCTCCCCCCCCCCCTCCACTCCCAGCACCCTATCCTCCCATCCTCCCAGCGGAGTCAGAGCGAAGCGGCGTGGCCGTGATGCGTGTCGTTTGATGTCTTGTTTTTTACGGGCTTTGTCACCCACCATGACTCTCTGTGTCCATGCGCGCTGTTCCCCTTCCCTGCAGTGCGGGGGAGGACAGGGAGGGGGGGTGGACCTAATACGTCTTGATGCAGGCAGTTTTACGACATGGTTTGTTGGCTGGTTGTCTCCACAGATGGCCGGTCACTGGTTAGCGCGTTTGTCCACGTCAAACGGTATGGGTTGATTCTGTATGTTGGACGATGTGAACGAGACTCCTGCTTCTTGAGCAACAGGTATGGGATATAAAGCCTTGAAATGAGAGGGAAAAGAAAAAAAAAAAAGATACACCCGAAGGTGCGAGAAGATGCGAGAAGATGCCAGTCTCTGCTTTTGGACCAGGAGGTGTGGGATATGAAACTTTGAACTGAGAATATTTTTGTTGCCAAAGAAACTGCATATAGTCAGCCAACCCTCAAGGAGAAGGGATTCCATCAAACATAGGCCTTTTCCAAATAAAATTAAATAAAATTAAATTAAAAAAAGAAATAATGAAGAGAAGAAAAGTGAAACCAAGTGGTGTGTCTGTTTAGTGAAGATCTGACGCAGGTTTATTATAGACGCCTGAAGAAAAAAAAATACTGACGACGTCGCATTGAATTTGTAGCAATGGTGGTGTTGAGAGGCGGCTGCCATATGGAACCGATGTGACTTGCAAGGTAAGACTAGCTGTGATAGGTGGTGCCGTGTGGCTTAGAATGTTGTCACTGTTGCTTTTGTTACTATGCAGCGCGCGTGTTCTTCTTTTTGTGTTTTTGAAGAAAAGAGAAAGAGACAGTTCAAGGACTAAGCCACTGGCTGAAATCCAGCCGATTTCCGATTGGTTGAAATTGTAGTGAACACCCTTTACAAAAACATTATAGGAGCGGGCTTCACTTCCTGTCACAGTTTCAGCCAATCAGAAATCGGCTTTCAAATTAGAAAGCACTCTGTGCGCGCGCGCGCGCGCGCGCACACACACACACACACACACACACACACACACACACACACACACACACACACACACACACACTTACTGGAAAACCACACAACAAGAATGTGACGAAATAATACAATCGCGTTCGTCACAATAGACTTGAGTTTTTGTTGTTGTGGTTTGTTGTGTTGTTGTTTTAATCTTTAGTCTTGGGAGAAAGGGTGTGATGGAGGAGAAGGGTGAAAGAGAATGTGGAGGGGAGAGAGGGGGACTAGGTGGGGGAATAAACAGGGATGGGAGAGAAGCGATTGTTTCAGACTGGCACTGGCGTGTGTGCCACAGACAGGGGATGGTGGCGGCGTGTGCTGCTACTTTTTTGACACAGAAATAGAATTTGTCGAACTCCACTGATGCCGGATGGGGTTTCGTTTTGTTTGTTTTTTTTTGTTTTTTTTTGTTTTGCCACAGATCGAATGCCGCCATGCTATACTTAATTTTCCTTTACACTCTTTGACCATCAAACCGTAGTTATCTTTGGGGTCAACGCAAGGACGATGCGTAATTTCGTTTGGAGCACTGCTTGACCTTCCATCAAACGCAAACTAGTTGTGTATTGGTCTGCCAAAGATTAGGCTAATACCCGCGATGTCTTTGGGATTCAAGATATCGGGGTTACCAAATTGAAGCTAGGTGTGTTACAGAAGAAGGAATTATGCCAGAACTAGCCCCGCACTCTTAACCCACGGCTGTTGGTTGTGCCAGGTGAAACATACGCCGTGTGGTAGACTGGACCCTAGTAAGCCCGTGCCTTGCATCGACATGGGTAAGGAAGCTATCAAACGTGTACCAATTACTCTACCCAAACGTGTGGCCAATAGTGACACGAGTGAGTTTGTTTGCCAGATGATACTACTTGAACTAGTCCTTTGCGATCTCATCAAGGGAAGTTTTGTGTTTTATTTTGTTTTTGTTACGTGCTGTTTTGCTGTTTTTGCTTCGTGTTGTGTTGTTTTTTGTTTTGTTCTGTTTTGTTTTGTTCTGTTTTTGATTTTTTTGACAGACATAAATAGCAATTCGTCGGCAAGAATCGGCGGATGCATTTCACGGCATTGTTAGCCTACAGATCAATCCCATGACGTTGTGTGAACGTGCAGTTCCTGTTGTGTAGACTTACGAAGAACTGCTGTGTGAGATGTTGCGGTATCTAGTGTAACTCTCTTCCAGGCTTTCATCGTTAGAACCCAGCTGACTACACGAGGCTGCCTCAATGCTGTCAGGGCAAAAAGGGTATACACACTGTAAAAGCAAGAAACACCAAAGACGGGATCAAGTCAATTAACGACAAAAAGAATAGCAGACATGATAGGTTAAGTACTGGCATTCTTTACTGAATAAGACTAGGCGGTGCTGAAAGCGCAGGGCAGCCCCCCTATCCCCCCCCCCCCCCAGCCCCCCCCCCACTTACGGTTCTTTTTCACACTCCCCGGTTTTAAAAGTAAAAAGTAACACATGTATGAAAGTCCATTTGCGCGTAAGAAAACGAACGAAAGAACAAGTAAATGAATGAATGAATGAATAGATAGATTGATAGATAGATAGATAGATAGATAGATAGATAGATAGATAGATAGATAGATAATAAAAATAATACATGAATGAATGAAGATTAATAAATATATGAACAGATAAATAAATAAGTTAATAAGTAAATAGATAATAAGATAATGAACAAACCAATGAATAAAAAAAAGTAAACGCATCAGATACATACATACATACATACATACATACATACATACTACATACATACATACCTACATACATACATACATACATACATTACATACATACATACATAGTTCAATAAACGGAAAAACTAAATAAGGGCAGTAGGCACATACACGGTGCAGCATGGACAACTAGCCCTACACAGGTTGAGAATTGTCATACCTGGTTGCCAGCAAAGAACAAAGGTGGCATCGTCATAACTTTTTGTGTATAAATAAAATGAAAAGTGTTTCCATAACAAGACAGGGCCCGCAAGGTGCAACAAATCTCGCTTTCACTCTCTGTCTGTGTCTGTCTGTCCTGTCTGTCCTGTCCTCTGTCTGTCCAAAAATAACAAACCTCTCAATCTCTCATACCTTGTGTGTAGAGAAACAAAATGTTTCTCTCTGTCCTCCATCTCAAACAAGGACCCTCTCGCTACTCCGTCGTCAAAGTCTCTCGAAAAAACATCTCTCCGCCCCCGCTCTCTCCTGGCGCCTGTCTCTCTGTATCTCTCTCCTTCTCCTCTCTCTCTGATCTCGCTCTCCTCTACTGGGCTCTCTCTCTCTCTCTCGTCTCGTCTCTCTCTCTCTCCTCCGTCTCCTCTCTCGTCTCTCTCCTCTCTCTCTCCTCTCTCGTGTCGTCTCTCTGTCTCTGCTCTCCCTCGTCTCCTCTCTCTCTCTTCTGCTGCTCTCTCCGTCTCTCTCCTCTCTCTCTCTCCGTCGATCTGTGTTTCTGTCTCTCTGTCTGTCTGCTTGCCTGACGGTCTGTCTCTCTGTCTCTGTCTGACTCCCTCCCCCTTCCCCTTCTCGACTTCTCTGCCTGTCAGTCTCTCTGTCTCTGTCTCTCTTTTTCACTTCACACACACACACACACACACACACACACACACACACACACACACGCACACACACAACACACAACACACACACACACACACGCACGCACGCACGCACGCACACACACACACACCACACACACACACACACACACACCACTACACACTACACACACACACACACATGCATCCCTTTGTGTGTGTGTGTGTGTGTGTGTGGTGTGTGGTGTGTGTGTGTGTGTGTGTGTTGTGCGTGGTGTGTGCGTATGTGTGTGTGTGTGTGTGTGTGTGTGTGTGTGTGTGTGCGTGTGTGTGTGTGTGTGTGGTGTGTGTGTGTTGTGTGTGTGTGTGTGTGCGTATGTTGTGTGTGTGTGTGTGTTGGTGCGTATTTGTGTGTGTGTTGGTGTGTGTGTGTGTGCGTGTGTGTGTGTGTGTGTGTGTGTGAAGTGACCCAGGAGACGACTTTCCACTCAACGGGTCCCTTTGACAGGCTAATACATTCTTGAACAAGTAAACTTTCAGAAGACAAACAGAAAACTGGCCAGTTCAGATTCCTTTTCCCGTGCACGAGATCTTTATGATGGAGCGATATGACAGCAGCAGCATCAGCAAGCAGCACAGCAGCACAACAGCAGCAGCATCCAGCAGCAGGAGCGCGAATCAATGAGATGTGGTGACAGTGATGTTGAGAGATGTACCAGGGACAGGGGAGGTGTAGGTATTGATTGAAAGGGAGGGGGGGTGGGGGTGGGGGGGGGCAGGGGGCGGGGGCAAGGGCGAAGGGGGGGGAGCTGGGGTGGGGGATTTGGGGGGGGATGGGGTGGGGGGAAGGGGCTCACAAACGCCCTAACCTTTCACAATCAGTCACCTGCTGGAAAGAGCAAAAAGCAGCAAGTCTGGAACAAGCGAGGAACGCCCTAAGTTGGCAGAGAAGAGATGCTTCACGTGTCGCCGCTTTTGCATTATTGATTCCAGGGAGTGACAGCAGCAGCAGGGCTGAGGACAACGGGGCTGGAACAGGGAGAAGAGAGAAGAGAGAGAGAGGAGATGAGGTGAGTGTTGGAGAGATGGGAAGAGTGTGAGGTGGGGGGGGGGGGGGGGGGGGGTGGTGGGGTAAGGGAGGGGGGGTGGGGCAAGTGGGTGTAAGGGGGTTAGGGATGAAATCTCTCTCTCTGTGTAGGGTCTGCGTTACCTCAGCGAAAGAATCTCTCTCTCTCTCTTTCTCTCTCTCTCTCTCTCTCGTCTCTCGGTTCGTCTCTCTGTCTGTCCCGGGTCTGTCTGTCTGTCTGTCTCTTTCTCTTTCTCTCCCCCCCACGCCCCTCGCCCCCCCCACACGACACACACGCACACACACACACACACACACGCACCACACACACACCCACACACACACACCGCACACCACAGCACACACACACACACGCGCGCACGCACGGCACGCACACAGTATGTTATTTTAAAGGCACGTAGGCAATGCCGAAGATGCGGCACGCCACGCAGCACAGTAGTGTAGGAGTTTAAAGGTCCAGACAGAAGGACCAATGTGAGAGAGAGATGGAGACCAAGACTTGCAGAGAGATAGAGAGAGACGGACAGAGACAGAGAGAGAGCCAGAGACGACAGACAGACGACATACAGACAGACAGAGGGACAGAGAGACAGACAGACAGACAACATACAGCAGAGAGACCGACAGACATGCGAGACAGAGAGAACCGGAAGAGGAGACAGACAGAGAGAGAGAGAGAAGAGATTAGAGGTATTATGATGTTGATTGCCAAATGAGGGTCAGTTCGGCTAACCCTTTGTTCACAGGTAATAACAAAGATTATATGGCAGCACATTAGGATAAAACAGACGTCCAAACATACATAATTTTCCGTCGGACGAAGGCCAACACGTTATCGGGCAGAGTGAATGTGAAGGAAACGAATAATCAGTTTTTTCGAGAACATACTCTCTCTCTCCTCTCCTCTCTCTCTACCTCTCCTCTCTCTCAGGTTCTCTCAATCTCTCTCATCTCACACACCCACACACCACACACACACACACACACACACACACACACCACAACACACATGCACACATGCTCCACAGACTACACACAACACACCACTACACACACACACACACACACACACACACACAACAACACACACCCACACACACACACTCGTCTTTTGCCAAGAGGAATTCCCTTTCGTATTCAGAGAGAGCGAGAGCGAGCGAGCGAGCGAGAGAGAGAGATAGAGATAGAAGAAGAGAGAGAGAGAGGAGAGCGCGAGAGGAGAAGCGAAATCCAAGATCAAATTCAAAAATGTTTTAATGTCAGTAGCCTCCTGACCCCATAACATGGGAGCTATAACACAACAAGAATCAATATAAGATTGTAAAGACATCGCCCTCGCTTAAAGAGAGGGGAGAGAGATCGAGAGAGAGAGAGAGATAGATAGGGAGAAAGATAGCAGAGGATAGCGACAATACATACAGACAGACATGAAAACGACAGTAGACAGACAGACGACAGAGAGAACGGTAAGGGCGGGTAAGCGAGAAGATAGAGAGAGAGAGAGAGAGAGAGAGAGAGAGAGGAGAGGAGACAAGAGAGACAGACAGACAGACAGACGACAGCCAGAGACGTGTGGGCGGGAGTGGTGGTCGTGGATGAGAGAGAGAAAGAGAGAGGAGAGAAGAGGAGACAGATACTAAACATACAGACAGACAAGACCGACAGACAGACAGACAGACAGAGACGGTTGGCGGGTATCGAACGAGAGAGAGAGATAGCAGAGGAGAGAGAGTAGAGACGAGAGAGAGAGACAGAGACGATTATTAAGTAGACTTACAGTTTCTGTCTTTTGCGTACACAGGCTGATACTCCTGCGACACTCACCCATATGGACAGGCAGTATTCTCCATCGACCCAACACAGTAAGTGGAGTTTTTGGTGTGGTGCCCGTTCTTTTATAATCCCGCCATTAAGGCAGCCATACTCCATCTCGGTCTTCGGGGAAGGACGTAACAATTTGAATGCAAGCTAAATTCTCCCACCCACTATGAAGTGCCCCTTACCCCCACACCTCACACCACCTTAAACACGCCCCCACCTCCCCACCCCAGCTCCTTCCCTTCTCTCCCTCTTCCCCCTCACTCATCTCGTGTCTAATCCACCCGCCTTTCCTGCCCGTAATATTCGACAGAAACCCACCCCCTCCACCCCGACCTTCATCCGCATTTTTCCCCCAGACCCTTCCAAACAAACACCGGTTTGGTCTCTTCCTCCTCCCTCAATTTTCGTCTGCCACTCTCTCCCCTCTCCATCTCCCTCTCTTTCTCCCCCCTCTCTTTTCTCTTCTCGTCCTCGCTCCTCGCCACGCCCTCCCTCCCCCCTCTCGTCTGCCATCTCCCTTCTTCCTCTGTCTCTCTCATCCTCCTTCACTCCATTCTCTGCCTCTGCCCGCTCTCTTGTCTCTCCACTCTCTCCATCTCTCCCTCCTCTCTCTCCGCCGTCCCTCTCTCACCTCTCTATCCCTTTCACCTCCCGCCTCTCTCCGCGTCTCCCTCCATCTCGCCTCTCTCTCCCTCCTCCCAATCCTTCTCTCTCTCTCTCTCTCTCTCTCTCTCTCTCTCCCTCTCTCTCTTCCTTTTCCCTTGGCTCTCCCCCTCTCTCCTCTCCTCCTTCTCTTTCTCTTCTTTCTTGAATCTCTGTCTCTGTCTCGTCTCGGTCTCTGTCTCGTGGCTCTCTGTCTCTCCCTCTCCCTCTCTCCTCTCTCTCTCTCCCTCTCTGTCTCCTTCCTCTCATCACTCGCTCCTCC